>VDFB02329525.1:0-33904 GCA_007258455.2 Sequoia sempervirens | reverse complement strand
CGTCATTAAGATTATAAAGAGTGCTTCTGGAAACACTGCAGAAAACTTTGATTAAAAAATTTCTACACGCTTGTTTCCAGAAGAATGTCTCATAATATTAGTATAGTTATTAAGTCCGAAATGATACCTGGGGAAATGAAACCAGTTACCCAAACCATTTTATCTCCGGGTTTTAAAACTTTAAAGGGGCATACCAAGTTTAGGTTAAATGAATCATGACTTTGAAACAAACAAGACCAGGCCAATCATAAACGTAGACCAACACGTGAACACCCATCTTCTCAAAACTAACTTTTTGTGAAGAAAATGATATTAAGTTTCTGAAGCCTACCTTTCCTTCAAAGTGATGCTTGTTCTCAAAAATGGCGGTGTAGTATGCATCCATCCGCACTCTATCAGACAGCATTTCCTTCTGGTGATATAGAAATGCATAAGTGCAAAAATAATTGGCAAAGTCTGCACCTTTGTCGACAACACCTCCTCCTCCTGCCCTGCCTGATGACAAAGCTTGTTGCTGGTCAACCCTATTGGGAGTCCCACTCATCTCTTCAAATAAACCAGAACTCCCTTACAGAATTAATGCTTATGGGGAGAATGAGATGAAAAGAAATGAAAACACTTGTGGGTAATGTCTCAAAAGCAAAGAAAAACTGATATGGACTCTTGGAATGGTTGAATATGGAGTTAGGAGTACACTTCTTCCGAGCAAAATATAGTGTTCAACCCGATTGTATTCATGCATGTGTCGGGTTGAATGTATTGAAGACACAGGGTTTTCTTCACGGAGCCCAAACAAGGAAGATTGTGAAGAAAATCAGGGTGAAAATCCGAATGTCAAAGGTTTCCAACGTGGAAACTTAAAGCATCAAATGAAGGGCATTAGTGACCTAAATTTTTGGTTTTTTAAATATATACACAAGATGTTTTCAACCTGTGGGAAAATTTGTATGTTTTTATTAATGGGAGGAGACGTTCTTTATTTTTTAGTGTATGAGTAATATTGTTTTTAGGTTTAGTCTTAACGATTGAGTCACATCTATTTTATTAATTTTTTTAGTTGAATTAAATATTAAGGAGTGGGGGATATTTATTTACAACATATAATTTTGGTTCTATCTTTTAAAAATATTGTATTCAATAAGATTTGATTCTTGGTGGGTTTCTTATGAGACATTAAATCTTATCAATAAATTAAGGGTTATTTATGTTTATTTTATTTCAAATAGATAACTTTTTGTGTGTATGCTATTTTTTTAATTATTTCATTATGAATTTGAGTACTTATTACACCAATAATATTGTAATAACTAATTCTTAAGGAAAAAAATGAATATCTTATTAAGCAATAGCTAGAGTGGATCAAATAAATCTAACTCACTCTTAGCAGCATATCACAACTACATAGTAGAAGTTTTTATTTAAGAAACAAACAATAAAACAACAAGTGAACACAAACTTGATATAAATATTCATATTTCAATTACAAAGCAAATGACATTATGTCTCAATATGAAAGGTGTTCTTGGTGTTATTATAGTCAATCAGAGAATGGCAAAGAGTCATGATAGACTCAATACAAATATGGAAAATAAATTTCAACAACTTAGGCCCGCAATACATACAATCATTTATCTCCTCCATCTTAGATTTGTAGCACCGCTCTACTCAATACTTAGTCACCTAAGTCCAAGTGGATCAAAATGTAACCAACAAAAAATCCTATTTGTAAACACACATGAAGATAACTCTTCAAATTCCTAAAGATGTTCTCAAATGGTTACAAGTTTATGCTTATATAGGTATATTTTCACCAACTCTTTAACTTTTTGGAAGCTTCTAAATCTTGTGTGTACAAGTTCTAATATACATTGAAAATTATAACATGGAATAAGATCCAATATACATTGAAAATTATAATCAATAACACCAAGGGCCAAAATAATGGATGACCCTCAATCCAAAAGAAAATAGTTCATCTTGAAATTAATGAACCTCATTAGTCAACTATAAACAAAATAAACAAGTAATTTTTAACAAAACAACAACAAAAATTGGTTTGATGTTGATTGTCCACAAACCTTAAGGTGCTCCTATATCAAATATCTAAAGTACAAAAATATGAGCCCCTACTCATGGAGCTCCTATGAACTAAACTATCATGTTGCTCAAATGAGAAAACTATTCTTCAAATAACCATTCATCCTTTAGAGACCCCTTTCTTTTCCATCTTACCAAATAGTCTTTATAATTTATGTTTTTTGGTTGTATTCAGAACCCTTTCCTATAATATTTTGTTCAATTTCTTCTCTACTTTGATTTGGAATTTAACCAATACAATCAATTTTCTATAAGATCCTTGTTGTTTGTAGTAACATTGTCATTAGGTACCTATATATATAAGTGTGAATCAACAATGGTGAAGATTAGTGAAATTTATATCCTTAGCAAAAGACTAGAACCTTATAGGCATTATTAGGGAATTTTTATAAAAAATTATGGGGTCAAATGTTCTTTTATTTTAATTTATTATAAGTCTCCTTGGAAAACCTCTCCAACAAAAATACCATAACAATCACTAATTAAAAATGACTCTTCCCTCATTTTCTCATTAGCATTTTCATTATATTTCTAAATTACTCCTTATAATCTATTTTTTATTTCCTCATACAATTATTGTGCATATATTATGCGAAGTATCTGGCTTGTAGGGACCCCTTCTAAAATTTATAAAAAAATTGACTAAGTCCTTTGACCCAATTTTGCCTTGTGTATTATTGTTTAGATCTCCTCACAATGGAAGTCATGTGTTCTTTCATCATCTTAAGCTTTTTGTATGTTTGGATTTCTTTATGTTCTTCCCTAGGCTATGAGTCCCAAGCTATCAGCTCTCCTAAAACCCTAGTCACCATTATGTCCTTCTCCCTTCTTTTGTTAGGGCTACTCATTGGACCTGAAGCCCATGATGGAACATTGAACCTTGGCACCCATCCTAAGTGCCAAGTTCCTATGTCTCATTAATCCCTACTACCTCTTTGATATCCCCTTCCTTACCGAATTATGGGTCCCAAAGAGGACCTTTGACATAGGGAATTGGTCCCAAAGTTTGAGTCCATCTTAAGGTCTCACTCCTAATGTCGTTCATAATGTGTTTTCAAGTAGGTTCCTCACCAAACCTTCAACTCACAAGGGAACCTCAAACTCTAGAACCTAGTTCTAGGTGCCAAGTCTGCCTCAACATCCAATCCACTTTGCTTAATTATTTTTATCCCTATTTGAAGTTCTTCTTGGGGTTTGACCCCTAACACTTCTATTCTCTTGGGCCCCAAGATTTCACACAATTTTTTCACTTCCTCTAAAGTTTGCACTTCCATTTCCATTCTCACTCTTGAGTCTTATTCATGCAAGTGTATTTCCTCAAGTTCCTCCTAGACCTCGACTCCCATTAGGCATTAGCATATATAGGTTTCACACCACAACTTTGTGTGCTCTTTCATCTACCCCACCAACTTCTAGTTTAATCCATTAATGCCTATTTTGATGTTTGCAATGTTCCAAAGGTTTTTCATGCCCATGAAATCCTCATTTTCATTGCTAAGCATGATTTAAAATAGAAATATAATGATGATTGATGGGTGACCTTACTTCCATTATGAGGTTTATTAAGTTTTTCCCCACCAAAATCTACCTATAGGATATCTATGCCATTTTTTTAAGTTTCTATGAATCTAGAATGACCCTACATGCAACATACATGGGTTCAGTCACCTCTACATCTTTAGTCTTGATTTCCTCTCCTTCCCCAAGATCTATAGACTATTGGGTACTAGAGGTTATATATATTAGTTTGTAAATCATTTAAAGCATTGATGATTAGTCGTTAGTTGCTCAAAAAACCATGCAACAACCTAAGTGATCCAAGGTTGAATCCATGCCAAGTATAGCTTATTTTGAAGGCAAAAAATTTGTAAAACTAATAAGGGTTTAATATTTACAAGTGATTTCTATAATAGGGTGTCTCCATGGTAGTTTGTATCATACTAGAAGACTCTTATGGTCATAGCTAAGATTTATTATTTGCCACATTAGCTAGCATGAGTGTGATATTGAGTTTGATGAATGTGACAACTTCCTAAAGCATTACGAATGTTTTGTGGTGATCTATCTCAATGTTATATATGGAGTAATTTGTAATTATGTGATGGATTTATGCCCTATTCTTATTTCATCCATATAAATTCTAAGATCATTAATTTTTATGGTTTAATTAATTTTCTTTTGATAAGTTGTGGCTTTGATTCCCAATAGATAGGAACCAATCTTAGGAACTAACGATTCAATCATCCACACCTCATTAGAATGAATCATTCACTGTGATTTTAGGATTATAATATTTATTTGTAGTTCATGATTGAGCAATTAACTAGGGAAATGTTATTCATGTAACACACCAATTCATTTAACCATGTTGATCATGTTAACTTGCCTACACATTGTGTGCTCCTTGCAATGATGCATATATTAGCTAGATAAGAGAGGTTATTGAATAGTTGATTTTCTCTAACCCAGTAACAAATATTGGGGTTAAATATACATTGGATGCAACTATAAACACTAAAATTTGCTTCATCTTTCAACCTTTATAATCTAATTCAAGATACCTCTAGGAATACCCTCCTAGGTCTAATTTGATCCTGAAGTGTAGAAGAGATTATCCACTCTCCTAAACCCTCAGTTTTTTGATGGCCCTAGTTTCACCTTCTTGATGAAACCTCCTAGACCTAAAGGTGAAATTATGCTCTGGGATTTTAGAGCAACAATTATGGGACCCAACACGGCCTTTGTATTTTTCTATCAACACCACTCTTATCAAATATATGATAGATATTAGAAAATATAGAATACCAATTAACTAAATTATTGTATGTGAATTCTACCTAGGCAAGGACCAAATTTGTAACATGCCCATTGTTCTACCCATTGATTTTACTATGTTTTCCCACATGTGAACAATTTACAATACTAACATTTAAGCAATAAAAAATTTCTTTTCTAAACGAATAATAAGATGCGCATTTGATTGATCTGTTTAACGGATCTAAGACGTTTGCTTCAAGAATGCATTATCATTACGGTTTCAATTCCAACTTACAAAAATGAAATTAACACACAACATAATTGAATCAATGAAATAACGAAAAGATGAAATTCAAAATTAGAGACAAGAAAGAGAGAATGCAAACAGCTTGATAACGGAGTTCGTCGTAAGAATGACTACGTCTCTGGGCCCCTCTCCAAAGAGTAGACTAATCTGATTAAAATCTCCATAAATTTGGCATTACAACTGTTACAAAGCTTTTCCCTTCAAGCACGAGGAAATTCCAGCATTCTCCCGACGTACAAGATTAGCAATTCGTCTCTCCAAAATTCTCTTAAGTCTTCAACACCTGAATGAATGTCCTCAAGCCTCTAAACCCCCCTTTTTATATTGAAAATTTAATCAATTTGGTTACCAACCAATTGATTTTACAAAACAGCCTTATCTCTCCATTTCTACAAATACAACTTAAAAATCCCCCTTATTTACACAAAAATCTTCAAATCTCCCATTTTACATTATTTTAAAAAACATATAAAATCCCTAAGCCCCTTATTTTTTGTCATATCCAAGATTATATTGTTTACGGGGGTTTGTTTGTTTCATCCTTTAGAGGAATTTGTTTTAATTTGGGCTTATTAATTATTTCTTACCACCCATTAATTTAGTGGTTGAAATTATATATTTTTAAGGGGAATATTTTAGTTTTTTTGTTTTACTTGTTTTACCAAGTAAATCCCACCTTTTCCTCCTTAAAATTTTCCCCAAGTAAGCATGCACGTGGGAGGTAGGTGTGGGTTTTGTTTTCCTTGTTTTAAGGCTTATTTTAGCCTTGCTTTAAGGCTTAGGATTAGGTGCAGTTTTTTTTATTATTACTTTTTTTTATTCATCTAGATTTTGCCACATGTCAACATGTGATTGGCTGATGATGATGACTGGATGTTGACCGTACCATGCTGACATCATCATTGTACCTGGTCAACTCTAGTCAACTGTGACCTTTGATTGCTCGTAACTCGGGCAAACAGAGTTTGATTCGTACGAAATGAACATCGTCAGAAAGCTCTCGATGAGCTCTTCGCGTTGAGACCAATTTTGATCACTTTTGGAGACTTCAAATTTTGACCCCTTTTTTTCTTTGTCATAGGCCCTGAGTTGACCAAGGTTTGACTAGGCATATATTGGGCCCCGTAGCTCTGTTTGACTCCGTTCGAGTTGCGTTGGAGTCAGGATTTTGAAATCTTCCTGATGATGTTGATTCTGGAGATAAAAGAGAAACTTCAATTTTTAACGAAGATCCTCCAGATTAGTCCTCCCCATTGGAGAGCTTTTGGACCTCTGAAAGCTTGATTACTCAAAAAGTAAGTGAGGGTAAAGTTCCCTCGCTTTACCAATCTCCATCCATTTTGCCTTGCTTGGATGCATCCCCTTCATTCCCACTCTAAGGTATTCAACTACTCCTCTTCATGAAGTCTTGGCATTCCTATTGAGGATGATATCTTCAGGCAACTCTGACATGTACTCTGGTGAAAGATCATCAACTAATGGAACCTGAATGGTTGTGTCTTCGTCCAGTATCATTGGAGGCTCATACAATTTTAGATTCTCAATGTTAACAACTAAATAGATGTGCATGTAAGGAGGAAGATTGAGGTGGAAGGCATTTGTTCCGATATTTTCCAAGATCTCAAAGGGACCATACCGAATCAACTTGAGCTTCCTTCCCTCACCTTGCAGTCTTTCCTTGCTGATATGTAACCAAACGCGGTCACCGACTTGAAAATGATGATCGGTGCGATGTTTATCATGTCGAGCCTTGTCTTTGGCTTGGCTCTTTTCTAACTGTGCTTCCATTGCTTGATGGATGGCTTGGACTTTCTGGATGAACTTTAAAGCCCTTTCTGCATCGTGGCGTTCATCTTCAACATCATCTTTCCCAAAAGAAAAATCCATTGGTGTTTTGGGAACATAACTGAAACAAGTCTCAAAAGGAGACCTCTATGTAGAAGAGTGTGCCACATGGTTATAAGCATGTTGCACATAATGAAGACTCTCATCCCATAACTTAGGATGTTTGTTGCAGTAGCCTTTGAGTAGATGCACAACTATCATGTTCACTACCTTTGTCTGTCCATCGGTCTGAGGATGGAAGGTTGTACTCTTCTTCAGTCTGGTGTCCATGAGTCCCCACAAAGCTAACCAAAATTCCCCTAGGAATTGAGAATCTTGATCTGATACAATAGAAGTAGGTAACCCAAAATGAACCCATACAAATTGAAAATACATTTGAGTTGTCAGTTTAGCAGTGACTTGCTTTTTACATGGCATTAAGATACACATCTTGTTGAACCAATCAACTACTACATAAAGATAGTCATGACCCTTCCTAGACATAGGTAAACCCCCAAAAAAATCCATAGACACACTTTCCCATGGATGGGATGGAACAAGTAATGGTGTGTACAACCCCAGTTTCTTGTTACTTGGTTTACTAGTTGCACACATAATACAACCCTTAATGTATTTGGTGACAATTTCCTACATTTTAGGCCAGTAACAATATTTTTACAACTGAGTAACTATTTTACTTACCCCAAAGTGTCTTGCAATCAAAGAGGTGTGAGCTTCATGGATTGCATGTGCTTGTTCATCTTTAGGAACACATAGCTTGCCCAAATGATACAAAATTTTATCCTGCACATAATAATCTTTCTCTTCTATCTGTTTGCCTGTATTTAAAGCTGAATAAATATCCTTAAAGTTTTCATCGTTAACATACTGTTCTTGAAAGCTTTCATGCACCATGGAACTACCTTTAAGGATAATCAATGAGTTCATAACAGGAGGCCTAAAAAGCATATATGCTACTTTTTTATGGGTACCTTTCTTGTACTTAATTACCAAGTGAAATTGTTGCAAAAATCCCATCCATCTGAAATGCCTACTTTGTTGTAGTTTAGACTGTGAGTGCAAGTATTATAGTGGCTGGTGATCAGTGTGGATTACAGTTTCTTTCCCCATTATTTAATGTTTCCATTTTTTAACACTCTGAACTAAAGCATAAAGTTCCTTATCATAAGTAAGATAATTACTTACTGCTCCTGAAAATGTTTCAGAGTGGTAGCAAATTAGTTTACCTCCTTGCATGAAAACATCTCCCATGGCAAACTCACTTGCATCAATCTCAATCTCAAATGGCTGATGTAGATTTGGTAAAGCTAGAACCGGTGCAGTGCTCAACTTTTCCTTCAAATTGTTTAAGGCCTTCTGTTGTGGACCTCCCCACTGAAAAGTTGTCTTTGTACTTGTCAACGCATGCAATGGTGATGCAATGTAGGAGAAGTTTGCAATGAACTTTCTCCAGTACTGGACTACACCTAAGAAACTTATGACTTCTGTTACAGTACTTGGCTTAGGCCAATTTACAATAGGTTCGACCTTCGCAAGGTCTACTTTCAATTGACCATTCCCTACGACATAGCCTAAGTACACTAGAGATGTCTTTGCAAATTCAAACTTAGACATCTTTACATAGAGTTTTTCTTTTCTCAAAACATCAAAAAATTTATTTACATGACTTACATGATCATCCCAAGACTTGCTAAATATAAGAATATCATCTAGATAGACAATGATAAAATCATCAATAAAAGGATGAAAGACATTGTTCATGACTCTCATGAACGTGGCAGGTGCATTACAAAGCCCGAAGGGCATAACCAACCATTCATAAAGTCCCTGTTTTGTCTTGAAAGCAGTTTTCCAAATGTCATCTTCTGCAATTCTAATATGATGATAACCACTTCACAAATCTAGTTTAGTGAAGTAAACTGCATGTTTTAACTGATCAAGTAAATCATCAATTCTTGGAAGAGGATACCTGTTTTTTATCGTTATTTTGTTCAGGGCACGATAGTCAATGCACATTCTCCAAGTTCCATATTTCTTTGGAACCAATACAATCAGAGAACCACAAGGAGATGTGCTAGGACGGATGACTCCTTTCTCCACTAACTCCTGAACCTATTTTGATTTCTTCGTTTTGCATAACAGAAAAATGGTACAAGTCGATGTTAGGCAATGGCAATCCTGTTGCAACTAGATTTCATGCTGTATTTCCCTCTTGGGTGGCAACCCCTTTGGTTCCTGAAACAAATCATCATAAGCGGAAACAATTTTGACCATTTCAACCTTATGTTTTGGGTCACACCCCTTAAATTCCTTAGAGTTATCTTCTTCTTTGGCCTTTACAAGCATTAACACAAAGTTTTTATAGGATTTGACTAATCTTTTCATTTGACCAACATTAACTAGTGTGAGATTAGTCTTGACCTTGTGCACATGTACAATATATTCTACCCCATCTTTTAAAAGATGATACTTTTTCTCCCCCCTATAAAAGATTGCCTTTCTATCATACAAATAAGGACTCCCTAACACAAGCCCACAAATATCCAGAGGTACAATATCTACTTCTACTTCATCAATGAAATTAGTAGTGATGGAAAAATGCAATTTGCACTATTTTGTCACCTACAACTGTGCATCATTACATACCCATCCAAGCGGATAGGGCTTAGGATGAGGAGTAGTAGTTAGATTCAATTTCTTAACAACCTCTTCAAAAATCAAGTTGACTTGAGAGCTCAAATCAAATAGTGTATCAATCTTTGTGTGTTTAGTTACCACAAGAATGTGAAATAGTTCATTCTGTTGTTTATCAACTTTAGGGGTGGATACTTTACTTGCATTAGAAGAAAGAATTATACCTTTCCCTTTACCTTGGATCCTGACAAAAATGATCTTTGACTCATCTCTGGAATCAAATCCAAGATCTTGTTGAATGATAGCAGTAGTAGTCTTTTGTTTGCCTTTATTGCCTCCAAATCCTTTCGACCTTGCCTCTGGATGCAATTTCCAGCACCTCGATTCATCATCCCCCTCTTTCTTACAATGTGAGCATGTGGGTTTTTCACCCTCTTTCTTCACCGTAGCTGACTTCTTTCCTTTACTTTTACCCTAGTCTTTAGCCTTAGGTTTCTCCTCAAACTTAGATGGTCTTTTTATCAAACTTATCAATAAAATAACCCTTACCTCTAGACTCTAAGTGGGTAGCTTGGACACAAACTTCATCTAGGTTATTGGGACTCAAAACCAAAATAGAATGTCTAAGGTAGGAATGAAGACCTCCTATGTACTTCAACAAAGTATCCTGGGTGTACAAAGGAACATCTAATGCAATAGCCCTTTTACAAAATTCATGAGTGTACTCCTGAACAGACTAACCTTTCCCTTGCCTAAACATTTTCCAATTCATCATTAACTGTTGCATGTAGCCTAAGGGATAAAATTGCTTTATAAGAGCACTTACAAATTCTATCTAGGACAAGTTGACTTTACCATGTCGTGAAACTTCTTCCCTATTCCACTCTCCCACCAGGTTAGAGTTGTACCCCCTAACCGAAGAGTAGCAAGTTGGATCCTATCAGCATCATCTAAGAGGTTTTTGACTCTATAATAGACTTCAACCTGTTGAATCCAGTCATCTAGTTTTTCAGTATTTAATTCACCACAATACTTTGGTAAGTCAAATTTTACATCTAATTTAATTTGGGGCTTATACGGACCCTTAAAAGGATTAAAAGGCATAGAATGAGTAGAAGAAGGAGAAGACAAAGAAGAGGGAGGAGAAGGAGAAGATGGAGGTATCTTCGAAGGCTCAGGATCATCTACTGATTTCTTTCCTTTTCCTACACGAGCTTCATGTCTCTGCATCCTTTCTTGCCTCTCCTGTAATAAGACTTCAACCATGGCCTTAATGTCGAGAAAAGCCTTCTAAAAAACCTTCTCATCAAGCTCTGAACTTTTTCCATCGTTTGGATTTGCCATTTGCATTCGTGGATGAGCTCTTTGTCTTCCAAATCTCAAGATTATATTCTTCAAGTTTGCCTTCACCTTGTTGAAGCTTCAAGCGTGTAAGCATTTGATTTTGCAATACTAGTCAAAACACAACTCTGATACCAATTTGATTTGTTTAACGAATCTAAGACGTTTGCTTCAAGAATGCATTACCATTACGGTTTCAATTCCAACTTACAAAAATGAAATTAACACACAACATAATTGAATCAATGAAATAATGAAAAGACATAATTCAGAATGAGAGACAAGAAAGAGATAATGCAAACAACTTGATAATGGAGTTCGTCGTAAGAACGACTATGTCTCCGGCCCCCTCTCCAAAGAGTAGACCGATCCGATTAAAATCTCCAGAAATTCGGCATTACAACTATTACAAAGCTTTTCCCTTCAAGCACGACGAAATTCCAGCATTCTCCCAACATACAAGATCAACAATTTGTCTCTCCAAAATTCTCTTAAGTCTTCAACACCTGAATGAATGTCCTCAAGCCTCCAAACCCCCTTTTTTATATTAAAAATTTAATCAATTTGGTTACCAACCAATTGATTTTACAAAACAACCTTATCTCTCCATTTTTACAAATACAACTTAAAAATCCCCCTTATTTACACAAAAATCTTCAAATCTCCCATTTTACATTATTTTAAAAAACATATAAAATCCCTAAGCCCCTTAATTTTTGTCATATCTGGGATTATATTGTTTATGAGAGTTTGTTTGTTTCATTCTTTTAGAGGACTTTGTTGTAAATTTGGGCTTATTAATTATTTCTTACCACCCATTAATTTAGTGGTTGAAATTATATATTTTTAAGGTGAATATTTTAGTTTTTTTTGTTTTACCAAGTAAAGCCCACCTTTTCCTCCTTAAAATTTGCCCCAAGTAAGCATGCATGTGGGAGGTAGGTGTGGGTTTTGTTTTCCTTGTTTTAAGGCTTAGGATTAGGTGCCCCTTTTTTATTATTATTTTTTTTATTCGTCCAGATTTTGCCACATGTCAACATGTGATTGGCTGATGATGATGACTGAATGTTGACTGTACTATGCTGACATCATCATTGTACCTGGTCAACTCTAGTGAACTGTGACCTTTGACTGCTCATAACTCGGGCAAATAGAGTCCGATTCGCACGAAACGAACGTCGTCAGAAAGCTCTTGACGAGCTCTTCGTGTTGAGACCAATTTTGATCACTTTTGGAGACTTCAAATTTTGACCCTTTTTTCTCTATCTTGGGCCCTGAGTTGACCAAGGTTTGACTGGCATATCTTGGGCCTCGTAGCTCCGTTTGACTCCATTCGAGTTGCGTTGGAGTTAGGATTTCAAACTCTTCCTGATGATGCCGATTTTGGAGATAAAAGAGAAAATTCAATTTTTGACGAAGATCCTTCAGATCATTGATACAATCTCATTTCAAAATTTCTCATTGCATTACAAAGAAACATTACTAAATTCCAAGTAACGGATCCATATTACATAGTTTCATGATAATATTTTCCCTTCACAATTTCTCAATACAAATAGAGATACATTACTGCATACATAGCTTTCATAAGCTTAACGAAATAGAGATACAAATGGTCCAAATGTCCTTGCTAGCATACATCCTCAAATCTTGGCTACCAACTGTATGAGGGAGAGCATCACTCAAGTGCTTTTCCACCAACCACAAACTTATCGTGGTCCCTTGCACATCTACCTAACTAGTAAGATGGCCCTACCATTCAATGAAGAGATTGGTTTGGTAACCTCATAATACTAGACTTCCTAAGCATGGTGTTGTGTCCTACATATCTAGAGCTACCATACATTGGCTACAACCTACATGTGGGTGATCCCACAATACTGGTTTATAATTTTTGGCCAAACTGGACATTGAATTGAATTTTTTAACTAAATTTTGACTTTCGGGCACCTATAGCTACTAAACCATGAGGAATTTGAAGATGATGCGAACTAGTGATTTGTGACATTTTGTCTATAGATTCTAAATATATATTTTTTAATTTTTTTTAATTAGATTGCATTTCCTTTTCCATCTCCTTCGAAAACTAGTTTTTATCAGTAAACATTATTTTTAAGGAGTGATGCTCACCGTAAACAACATAACTTTTTTTCTATGAAGGATAAAATTCTAATTTTTTCAAATTTAGCTTTGTAACTACGATATCTAACAAGTTCATTTGGTTTCATAGTGTTTTATTGAATGTTTTTTTCTTAATCAAGTTTTGAAGTCAAACCAATTATAATTTAGACATAGGCGGACCATAAACAACATAACTTTTTTTTGTATGTATCAAAAATTCAAATTTTTTTACTAGATAGAGGACATCAATACCTAGACCGAACATATTTTTCAATTTTTTTTGATAATCTACTATTTTTCCACATGTGCAGAATAGAGATTTTTATTTTCGGTAAAAAAACCTATGTTTAATTAAACTAGAAAATAAAATACATAATAAAACCAAAATATATTAAAATTATATTTGATGGATAGCTTGTTTTGAGGACTACCATCATCTAGTTGGGTCTATGAAGTTTCCTCCATTTTCATCCTCAACCTGAGCTTCGAAAGACATTTTTTTGCAGAAATTTGGTGCAAGAAGGGGAGAAGGCGAAAAAAGGGGGGTTCGCTCGAACCCCCCTTTTTTTTAAATTTTCCCTTTGTTTCCATTCTGGAAAATGTGCAAAAAGTGGGTCCCATCATTAAAGAAGGTTCGCTCAAAGGGGGGTTTGAGCGAACCCCACCTTCATGCGAACTTTTCTTCATGGGGGCATTTTTTGCAAATTTCCTTCCTTAAAGGAATTGTAAACCAGTTTTTTTGGATCACCCATGTATGACTTCCCTACCTAGTATGCAATCCTAGATCACAATGAACTGGCAGTGTAAACAGTGGCTACATACACTATTTTGGCCAAAGAATTCATCACCTAGTACTTTGAGTGGAGGTCATATGTTCACCCACCCTTAGCTTGATTTGGTATTTGACCATTCATAATTATAACATACATTCAGTCAAAAAGGTGATGACATAACACCATTGTGATAAAAAAAAAAAATTCCACCTCCCCTTGTTTGGACGTATAAATGTCTCATTTTGTAGGTTAAAAAATAATTAAAAAACAAATTATTTTACAATTAAAAAAATATTGACAATTTTTTTAAATAAAAAAAAGTTTTTGGGGGTTCACAGACACCTCTATAGTGTTGATATCATAGGCATGGCACCATCAATATAGGGCTAACAACCCCATTAGCGGCTATCAACCATTGGCAAGTGGTAGCTAGAACTTTAGGGTATTTGGCCCTTGGTTTGTGGGGCTAGCCTAGCTAGCCTCCATGGGCAGGAAAAACTTAAAAAATGAAAATTTAAACAATTTTTTTAAAAAAAATTCCATAAAAACTATCTTGTTTCTTGTCCATTGTGCCACCTCCACCAACCCATTGCCATTGCACCACAAGAGCTACCGTTGATGCCTCCCATATACCCATCTTGTCCTAAAGGAGTACTTTTCTTCCAAGGGGCATAAATTTCAACCACAATATCAAATTTTTAACTTCTAACAGTCATAAAAAATATCTCTTCAAGTACTACATAGTGGTATAGGTTTGGTTACCATATTAAATTCTATCTTTTTTAATCAAGTTTTAGTGCTATGTAAGTATATATTTCTCTAGAATGGTTAATTAGTCATAAATTTCACATACACAATTAGATTTTTTATTTCAAATAGGCAATGTAGAGAACTTATAGTGTACTAGATAGTGGAGAAAGTATCTTTTCACTTGGATGAGTAGAGATGATTATACTTGTTTGGGCACTTGTAGGAGCTTGAGATTCAAGGTGTGATTGCATGCGCATCTAAATTGATTGAAAGGTAAAAACTTGAGGGAGTGAATTATTTTATTAGAGATATATTATTTTAAAATATATTATTATATTTTGTTACTCCCTAATATAGGTTACATGTGTTTTCAAAGTTTGGGCTTTGCTAGAGACATGTATACATGTCTTCTAGTTTGAGATCATGATTGATACATGTAGAGGGTTGGAGTCTTGGTATAGTGAGATTTGAGTATAGGTATAATTATGGTGAGGATTATGGTTTCATATATGTTCATGTGTATTTGAGCATCAGAACAACATGATATTGTATGCATTTGATAGGTGGTGGTGTGGTTTAGTTTTAGGAGGTTTTTCTTATCTCATAGATGCTTGTTTGATTCCTTGAATATGGTACTTGATTATGAATTTTATTAGAAATTTTAGTTGATTTTAATCTTTGAGTCTTGATAAATAAATATTATCTTCTTGGTTATCTCATTTTGTAGGTTATTAATGTGATGTGGAGTTTTCATGTTGCATTGATTGAGGATCTACGAGTTATGTAGTTGTGTGGGTTGGCCACCCATTTGGTTGTAATGGAATGACTTGGATGTGGAATTTATATATCCACAAGTATTTTATTGTCGATGTAGATTCAGCTAGTTGACCTTGTCTGTGGTCATTGTAGATAGGGAAAAATCAATCAGATTTAATGTTGAAAACAATAAACTAATTAAATCCTATCAAGCACAATAGAGTATGAAAGAACATGAAAATCTCAATAAGAAGCACAAATGCAAACCGATCTCCACGCTAAACTTGATTTATCTCCATTGCTCTTCTCCACCTGCATGAGAATGCGAGATTTTGAAGGGTTGACAATGGAGGAATGTTGGATGCTCATTCCTGCAGCATAACAACTTGACGATGAAGAATGATAGAGATGGATTGAAGAATTATTTTGACATAGTCAGGATGCTAGATGAAGATTCAATGCAAATGGCCTGTGAAAGGTTAGATTTATAGAGCCTTGATTTGGACATAGATAAGACAATATTCAATAAGGATTTGATTTTTGTTTTATTTGATCAAAGAGGAAATAAAACAAGATATGATAAGATTTTAAAAAGATAAAAGGATTCCATTTCCTATTTTAAAGGAAATAAATCCTGAAAAAGATGAGAAGGATAATTGATGAATTGTCTAATTAAATAAATTAATTAGATACACATGAGTTCAGATTTTGGAAAGAAAGTGAGAATATCCAAAAAAAAAAGATTTTATTAATTAAATAAATATTTAATTTATTTAATTAATGTTAAATTTATGATTTCATCAATTAAATAATATAAATTATTTAATTAACATTAGAAGAATGAATAGAAATGATTTAATTAATTAAATAATATGGAAATGATTTAATTAATTAAATAATATGGAAATGATTTAATTAATTAAATAATATAAATTATTTAATTAACATTAGAGGAATGGATGAATTATGCATATGAAGGGAATAAATGAAATTAGTCAAATAAATAAGATTTATTTAACTAATTAGATGATGACATGGGTACCTAGGGAAAAACATGATACATGGTGTCTAAATGATGTGATGTTGTGACAAGGTATCATAAGAGGACATTTTTAGGTGTCTACATTTTGCCCCTCTTTGAGATGATGTTCGAGATGATGAGATCTGTGTCGAGTAACATCATTTCAAAGAAGCTAAGTTATGGATAGAGGAAAATGGATAATGATAGAAAGATATGATGATGGAATGATGATGCCCCCTCGAGAGGATAGGTGGGTTGGACAAACATGGGTAGGCTCTCGAAATGAAAGGAATGGGTCAAGAACTAAAGATGAAGGAATGGATATAGGAAGTGAAGGATGCATTATGCTGCAATGAAAGTGAGCAACCATGATGTTTGATTTAGCACTAGACATTATGCACCAAGGTATACAGACCAAGGTGACAATGTGTCGTGTGCCCCAACGTAATACAACCTTGTCTAGATACAAGATATGAATACTAGCTGGGAGTAAGTCGGATTTGATGCAAATGCAAGAAAAAAAATGATAACACACACAAGCAATCAAGCAAGCATGCACAAATGATACAAAAACAAACAAGGTATTGCCCATGTCAAGCTGTAAACCGATGAGTAATTGATTGATTGATTGATTTTGATTGATGATGATAGTGTTGTCATTGTGGGGAATGACATCCCTAGATCAACACAAGGATGACTGATAATTGACTGATTGACTTTGATTGATTGGGTTTACAACAAGATTAGGATCAAGACCAAAGGATGTGATTGGATAATTTGACAAGATTGATCGACTTGATTGGTATGGATTAAGGACTAACTTGCATTTGGATTATTGCTTGGATTTTTGTTGGCTATTTGATTTTTTTGGATTTTTGATAGTTTATGATTTTTTTGGCTTTTTGAAATGTTTTGATTTTTTTGGACTTTTGAAATGTTTTGATTTGTTGGACTTTTTTGAAATGTTTTGATTTTTTTGGACTTTTGAAATGTTTTGATTTTTTTGGACTTTTGAAATGTTTTGATTTTTTTGGGCTTTTGAAATGTTTTGAGGTGTCAAAGAATGAAAATTTGAGTAGCCTTTGTGCTAGATACCAATGACAAGGGGAAAACCAAGTCTAGGTGCAAGGGTGGGTGATGGGATAAGGGATAAAAGTATCATGATAGATAAATGGATGGTATGGATGTATGCATCATAAGAGAGCAAGGATGTGATCTCCAAAGACTATGTCGCATAGGAATAACATGCCCCATTCTAGGTACAAGACTTAGGATTTTTCTAGACAAAATGTATGACAACAAGATAATCACATGATTGGTTTAGATAGATGAGGTATGCCAAGAGATACTCAAAGCATGTTTCAACCTTTGCCCCTATATCTTCATCAAGATCAAAAGAAGAAGGGTGGATGAATGGACTTAATATGATAGGTATGTATGATGGCTAAAGATGGTAGGTAGGATAAAAATGATACGACATGAAAATGATAGGTTGGATAGATAAGACATTATGCCCCCAAGTGTAAGTGACATAGAAGATCAACCTACACATGACACCTATTTGCCAGGTTTTCATCATGGTACTTATCTAGGGTGCCTGTTTACCAAGTTTTCACCGTTGGATGAAGGAATTTCTCTTTACTTCTTTTTTTTTTTGGATAGAAGGGGACTCAAGTGTCTAGTTCCATGAAAAGTGGTAGTCCCACTAGGGATGGATGTCATTGCATGGACCATGTCAAATGTCATTATGCTCATAGATGTCAGTAAGGGATGACATGAAATGGAGATGGAGTAGGTAGATGATTGATTATGATGTGTATTATGGAGAAAATAATGGATTATGATGCAGATTATGTCGGGAAGATGATAGGGATTATATGGGACTTATGCAAAAGATGAATGGGGAGGCTTAGCCAAAAGCATGGACCATAGGAATGTGGTGGGGGAGATATGTAGGATAATAAGTGAAGGGTGGGGAGATGGAGGTATGTGGAATTGTTGTGAAATGGAAGGGAACCATGACCAATGGTTGCACACACTGTGATAAACGTTGAGGCTTTTGATGTGGACGGGGTGTAGGAAGCAATGGAGCTATTTTCTTAGGAGATGGTGGACAGAGTGCTTTAGGTACCCACATAGACTTGATGTTTTTATGATTTTTGTTTGGCTTGTGGGATGGAATATGAGATTCTCGAATAGCATGTGCATTTTGGATGGGAGGGGGAAGGTTGGGATTTTTGTGATGTGGATGCCTCATTTGACTTGATTTCTTTTTTCTTAGGGACCCAAACCATTTTAGTTTTGGCCTTTACTTTTGGAGGTATGGGCTTATATAGCTTTTTAGATGTACTTAGCTTTGACATTTTGCAATTGTATGCTAAGGCATTAGGAATTTTAGAATTTTGGACTTTATGTGTAGAGGTATCCAAATTTTTATTTTGGAATCCCTTGGATTTGGTGAGATGAGTGGAAGCTTTATGTTTAGACAATGTGTGCATTGATTGGTCATGATTAAGATGTTTAGAGGATTTTTGGGTAGATGGATAAGAGGATTGGATGGTAGGAATATTAGGTGTTGGGAGTAATGGTGGTAAAGTGTATGGAGGGATATTAGGATTTGGAAGCAATGGTGGAAAAGTTGATGGTGGAATGTGTATGGTCACATGCTTTTGACATTTGTAGGATGATGGAGGAGGGATGGCAATATATGTTTTAGGTGTATGATAGGCTTCATGATGGAAAGTGGAATTAGGAGGCATGGAGGAAGTACCAACATCTTGAGATTGGTGTCCTTGGGGTGTATTTCCAAGGCCATAAGAGCATGGAGGGACTTTGACATGGATGGGCTCCAAAATACCTTGTTCATGAAGGTCTAGACCTTTACCTTGGTGGTTCATATTTTGGAGTGTGCAATGGACAATGGGACTAGGTGTAGGTGAAACACTAGACATGAGTTCCTTATTGGATGGAGAAGATAATGGTTGTTGTTGTTCGAAGGAGGAACATTCATGAATGAGGGCAGAAAGACCAATAGGATATGATGGAGGACTTGCAATGGGATCGATAGTGGGTGATGGAGGATCATTAGGATCTTGATTAGCATTGTGTTCACTTAGATCCAAAGTATTTGTTTGATCTTCTATGTGTACTTGGGAGGCACTTGTCTCATCAAGGGAAGTGGATGTTGATGAATCATGGATAGGACTAGGTGGAGGTGAATTTGGAATATCTTTCTCATGGATGGGTATAGGATCAAGTTGCTTATGGATAGGCTCTTCATCATTATGGATATCATCTTGATCATAAAAATGATATAGATTATGGATAGGTTGGATGAAAATTATTTGATCTTGATTAGGACTAAGGCTTGATGTTTCCACATGCTTGGGAGTAGACTCTTGTTATAACTCTTGGGTTGCTTGAATGGAAGTGGAAGGGGATTTCTCATGGAGAGACTTGACATGTTCTTGATGGTCAACAATATAGGAGCATGAAAGAGGGTGACTTGGACTTACGACAGGAGACTCTTGAATTGGATCAAGGGGTTGTGGATGACATGGTTGACTTGAAGGACTTGACATGACGTTTGAGGACTCTTTTATATGTTCAAGTATATGTGTTGAATGACATGGCGATAATTGATTCCTTGCTTGTAGCCCTTGGGAGACATCCTTTATAGGTGGATGGGTGGATTTAGGTAATCCCATCAATTTATTTTTTAAATATCTAAATATAGGGCATTGATTTGATGGAGGATTAGATGGGGATGGGGGTAATGAAGAGTTTGATTGGTTAGAAGGTAAAGAGGCCAATGAATTAGGACTTAGACATGGTGGCTTATGGATAGGCATTTGATTAGATGGTGGTAAGGGTGCATGAACTGGATTGGTGTTCCCCTTGTCAAAGGTGGCATTAAGACTTAAATGCTCTTGATTTTGTTTCCAAGGTGGACTTGGGATCCTATGTTCTTGTTGTGATATGGGTGGACATGTTGATGTGGCATTATCATGATAGATAGATGTGTTAGGTTGGCATGATGATGAAGGTGACACATAGGATTGGGGTTGAATGTGTTGAGGTTGAAATGGTGTTTGGACTTGTTGTGATATGATTTGTTGTTGTAATGATGATTGAGGGGTTGCATAGGATAATGGTTGTTGAGAGTGAGATTGGTATGGATAAGGGTTGACATTAGAAGACGTGTGATAGGTTGATGAAGGGGTAACATGATATGTGGATGAATGAGGTTGATATGATGATATAGGTGACACATAGGATTGATGTGAAATTTGTTGATGTGGTGATTGGACTTGATGATGTGCTTGTTGGATTTGACAAGTGGCCATGAGGTATTGGATTTGAGCTACGAGTTGTTGCATTTGAGGTGACTTATTTGCTTGAAGTTTTTGTATTATGTCATGGAATCCTTGAATGAATTGTTGATTTAAAGGTGATTGGATTGTTTGAGCTATGTGAAGTATGTGAACTAGCTCTTGTGTCATGTCTTCCAATGTTTTCATGGTGTAAAATGATGTTGATTGGATTAAAGAGATGATGATGATTAGGATATGATATGGAATGAAAAGATTGTATGATTTGGATGATGTGGCAAGGGTTTATTGGAGGTTTGACTTGGGCACTATCAAACACAATATTTCACATGTAAATGCATGAACACACACACCAAACACAATGATAAATTTGTCTTTGAATATTAAATGTTATGATTAAGCAAACACTTGAATACACAACAACAAACCCTATGACTAGTCAAGTGGAGTATGGCTAATTAGGTCTCAAGCTAGTTTGCACAAGGTTGACTAAGGAATGATTTGAAAGCAAAATCCTGCCACACAGCCGGGAGAAAGGGGTAACCCACCCTTCACCTTCACTTCCCAAAGGTATAAAGTTCTTTGGGGCTTAGCCAAGAGTGACAAAGATTTTAACTCCCAAACAAGCGTGTCTTCGATTCACACTTTGATTGAGGTCATCCCCAGGGGTGATGAAATCCCCTAGCAGGCCTCCTATGAAGGGTTTGACAAAAGCAAACCAAGTGAGGTGTTTGTGATCACACACACACTTGATTCACACTCACAGTTATTAATTGACCCTTAGAAAGGAAATGTGTGCAAGAAAGAAATGGAAGCACTCGTTCTTTTTAGATCCCAAATCAAGATGTGATGGAAGACAATGGTTAATTTTAGACCCAATTTTTGAAGTGTGATTGAAGACAAGATTCGTTTTAAGAGCCCAAATCCAAATGTGTGACAAACAAGATTAAGAGGTGAAAGATTAAACAAGTGCACCCGAAAGTTTTCTCCTTCCAATATGTTATATATGACTGATGTTGCTGCTACTATAGTTCCTTATGATCACCTACAAAATCAAAAAATAATATTATAATGCAGCCAAAGAAAAAAACAAGCTCATCAAAAATTGCAATTTCAGATACATGTTTTTGACAGCCGAATTAGATTTTATTATTTGAATATTTTATTAATCTAAAAAATAAAAACTCAAAGAAGAGATCCCTACTAATTTTTTGAGAGCTTTCTAGAAATGTAAAGAAGTGAAAAAAATTCCCTGTTTTGCACCCAGAAACGTGGATTTGTGAAAACCATATAGAAAACAAAGATCAATTTTTTTTGCATTGTATTTGACCTCCAAATTAAATCTGCAAAACATAGACCCCCATTAGAATTTCAAGAGCTTTCCAAAAATGTAAAAATTTCTGAAAAATTCATCGATTTGTGTCAAGAAAATCAATTTTATGAAAAAACATAAAATAACAATAACTCCTACAAAATAATGATAAACCCTTAATTTTTTTACTATAGCCTCTTGAGATGATGCATAAGATTTTGTAAAAAATTTGTAGAAAAATTCGTAGCTGTGTAGAATATATGAAGAAATTGGTAAAACCTAGGGTTTTGTCCAAAAACTGACAAATCTACAACAAAAAGTCAATAAAACCTGCAAAAGGCAAGCTAGATCAAAGGATTCACGTCAGGTTCACCAAATGTAGATAGGGAAAAATCAATCATATTTAATGTTGAAAACAATAAACTAAATAAATCCTATCAAGCACAATAGAGTACGAAACAACATGAAAATCATAATAAGAAGCACAAATGCAAATCGATCTCCACGCTAAACTCGATTTATCTCCATTGCTCTTCTCCACCTGCATGAGAATGCAAGATTTTGAAGGGTTGACAATGGAGGAATGTTGGATGCTCATTCCTGCAGCATAATGACTTGATGATGAAGAATGATAGAGATGGATTGAAGAATTATTTTGACAGAGTCAAGATGCTGGATGAAGATTCGATGCAAATGGCATGTGAAAGGTTAGATTTATAGAGCCTTGATTTGGACAGAGATAAGACAAGATTCGATAAGGATTTGATTTTTGTTTTATTTGATCAAAGAGAAAATAAAACAAGATACGATAAGATTTTAAAAAGATAAAAGGATTCCATTTCCTATTTTAAAGGAAATAAATCTTGAAAAAGATGAGAAGGATAATTGATGAATTATCTAATTAAATAAATTAATTAGATACATACGAGTTCAAATTTTGGAAAGAAAGCGAGAATATCCAAAAATTTAGATTTTATTAATTAAATAAATATTTAATTTATTTAATTAATGTTAAATTTATGATTTCATCAATTAAATAATATAAATTATTTAATTAACATTAGAAGAATGAATAGAAATGATTTAATTAATTAAATAATATAAATTATTTAATTAACATGGATGGAAATGATTTAATTAATTAAATAATATAAATTATTTAATTAACATTAGAGGAATGGATGAATTATGCATAGGAAGGGAATAAATGAAATTAGTCAAATAAATAAGATTTATTTAACTAATTAGATGATGACATGGGTACCTAGGGAAAAACATGATACATGGTGTCTAAATGATGCGATGTTGTGACAAGGTATCATAAGAGGACATTTTTAGGTGTCTACAGTCATTTGTGCATTATTATGTTTCAATGAGATGAAAGGATGGATGAAGATAGTTCTTGGATAGTTGGTTATTAGGACTTCTAGCATGTTTTTATCACGATGTTATAGATAGATTGGTTACGCATTTAAGTGGGACATTTTGAAAATGATGTTTTGGTATTGGTTGTATATTCTTGGCTTGGAGACCTTGGTTCTACTTTATTCTCTTTATGTGTGGACCATGTGTGATCTTTATTTAGGAAATGGTTATCACAATGCTTGGAGAGCTCTCTATCACAATTCAATGGGAATTTTGACAATGATGTGGATTCATCATTTTATGATGAATGATCTTCTAAAATAATTGTTGGTGTCATGGAGGAGCTCTTGGATCTTGTTTACTACAGTGAGATTTCTTTGAAATTTTTAGTTTCATTGACAAGATATGGTTATATTCGTGTGATTGGAGATGTTGAAATTTGGTTCTATAAAGCCATTGAGGAATCTTGGAGTCTTTGGTTGAGGTGTCAGTTTATGACTTGTCAATTTTTGATTGGTAATTCTTAGTTGAGATGATGTTTTGGTGTTGTGACATGGTGGAACCTTCATTGTGCACTAGAGTATTCAAATGATACTATTAGATCATGATGTCATGATGTGTTCTTGATTCTATAGATGTGTAGTTGGACCTTTGACAATGATCTATTTTCTCTTAGTATTGATTATATTGGCTATTTTCTTGGGAGCTTCATAAAATCTTAGCATGGATTGATTGGTTGCAGGTGCTCATGGATACTTGGAGACTTGGGTGAAGCATTTGTTGAGATGGTTACTCTTTGGAGGTTTTAGCAAGAAGTTTGAGGACCCTTCACCTAGATATGGACATGAGTTCATGATGGACCTATAAAGGAGATTACTCTTGGTGAGGGTCATGGTGAATTGGAGTATCTTTGTGGAGAAATCTCATTCCCCACTCTTAGTCTACTCAATGGATAATCATCTAAGAAGTATCAATCAGATCCTATTTTTAGATACATTATGTTTTATGCTTTATCTTCTCACTGATATGGATCTTGAGCTATGCTAGTTAGTTCTAGAGGGTTCATTTGAGGGATGTTGACATGTTTATTTCCTTGTGCATATGAGTTTATTTATGATATCATCTATTGATGATGATTTTAGATATTATTCGGCTTATTCATGATTAAGGAATGGATTTGAGTTTGATATTCCTTTTATAGAGAGGCTTACATCCATGTTGGTTTTATGAGATACATATGTTTTGTTTGATCTAGGCGATTAAAAAAATGGGTGTTGTTAAGGATTTTAATTTGGGGTAGTGAAGTGTAAGGCCCCACTCTTTTGTTCAATAGTCGTAAATATTTTATTTGTATCAAAGGTATATTTCTTAAATGATAATGGGTATATTTCTTAGTTGGAGTATAGCTATTGCATGAACTTAGAAATTAAAGTCCTTTGGTTTTATATGTAGTGTTATTATAATAAACCTATGTATTTTCTTGTGATAGATTACTATCCTTATATCTTCTATTATTAATCTTCTATATGCTATCAATCTATTCATAATCGATATTTATCATGCACAACTAAGTCTTGGAGCTATTCTTGTATAAATATTCTCATGCCTTGCCTATTTTCCACATTTTCACATGAAGAACTAGACCAAGTCAATCCCAAATCCAATAACTACAAAATTCAATCATTTATTTAGTCATAATGGGTGCCCTATATTTGGATCAATGTTGTATAGAATGCAAATAATAGTTGAGGAATCTAAGCTATAAAATAATTAATTAGTATTTAAGTAGCTTCAAAATTTAATAGGTCCAAACCTTCTAGATCCGCCAACCATTGCATCCTAGGATACCACATCTCTTAGAGGGGAACTTTCAAACAAATCATGCATTTTCTATGCTTTAAATTATCGCATATTAATTTATTGTGCCTTAACCAATAGTTCTCCTAGTTATTAAAGCATAGTGATGGATCTTGATCAATAGTAGTTCTAGATTTTCAATGGATAAGTTAGCAACTAGGTAATTTTTTTAGTTCACTATGATCAATAGTCTATTTTAGTTATAATCAATAGTTTAGATAGTTCCCATTTTGATTGGTTATCGTTTGATATTCATGAACTTTAATTATAATATTGATTTGATATTCATCTACATAAAATTTTTGAATAAATGTAGTTCATATTATGATAGTTATTATCTTGTGGCATGTGGCTATTATTCCTATTTAACCTTGGTATATGAACCATTTGTATAGTACCTATCTAGATGGTAAATACATTTCCATGCTCCCTTGATCTACTAAGATAAATAAAAGCTAATTGTAGGTAATAATGATAGTAGTAAGGACAGGGAGAAAAACTTGAGGGAAGATATGGGCATCAATTAATGTTGAGTGAGCAAGAAGGAAGAGAGAAGGGGAGGGACACGGCTGGAGAAGGTAGGTAGGTTGTCATAGGAGATAGGGCTTGCAAAACTCCATTAAGGAGGGTAAGCTGTTTATTGGCTGCAAGAAAATATTAATGGTGGAAATGGGTTGTACTTGTCGTTACCAACATTACACCTGCTTTCTAAGTGTTACTGGAATGAAAAAGCTTTCATCACAAGGCAAGCACACATGCATAACCTATGTTACTTTTTTAAATAGAGCTACTCTTGAGACCTTTTTCTTTGGAATTTATCACTTCAAAACTCGTAAAGGCCTGTCTTCATTTTGAGGCATAGTTTGGGCACACCTTTTCTCATTCTTGGGATCTCAATGGTTGTTAATCTTCCATTGCTTTTACCAGCACGACATTGTAATATTCTTGGTATTTTGTATATGTTTTTGTATTGTGGGTGTTGATTTTCAATGGAATATGGAGAACTGTACATCCTACAGAGTGGCTTATTGGAGATGCACCAGAAAATAGTCAGACGAGTGGTTATAGTGAGGACATGGTTTCGACTCTGAGTAGCTCCTTTATCTTGTGTTTTTCGTCTTTTGCATGAGAGAGTGTGTTTGTCACTCTATTGTTTGGACACATTTGTAGAACCATCTGAAATAGCTGAATGTTGGTTGTGTGCAAGCAAAAATATTATTCAGAATTATATAAAACTGCATGAAGGAATAAACCAAATGTTGATAAAGAAACACTGACTACTTATGTTTCCTAAGTTTGTTTAATTAATTTAGACTTTTAGCTTAATGGATATATATATTTTATTTTAAGGGGTTTTAGGAAAATTCATCGATGGAAAATTCACCGTCACAGCAACTCACTGTCATGGAAAATGACCACGAATTTTCCATCAGTAAATTACTGATGGTAAATTTGCTGTATGCCATTTTAAAGATGGTAATAATATCCTAAAACCTTAACCTTATAAAATATTCATTGCAGAGGGCATTGGTTCTGGATTTTATCTATTGTCGTTTTTCATATATAAGACATGTTCCTTTTGCACTTACCAGTTGTATTTTTATGAATAGTTCATGTGCCTTGTCTATGCCTCCGCAATTTGTGTGCATGTCTACTCAGACACTTGAAATGTTTATTTATGCTTTTAATGGATGCTCACACTCTGCTCCAAAGCTCCCATTTTGGAATATGCGGGGAGGATGCTAGGAAAGGTTGTAGAATTTGTTTTTGCACCGGCCATTTGCATTTGCTTGAAATTTTCTAAAGCCTCTTTAATAAATCCATTTTGTGCATATCCTGCAATCGTTACAGTCCATGAGACCACATTTCTTTGAGGCATTCTGTCAAACAGTTCACGTGCCTTGTCTGTGCCTTGTCTATGCTTCCGCATTTTGCATACATGTCTACCAGAGCATTTGCAACTATATTATCTGTCAAAAATCCCCTTCCATTATTCTTTCATGGATCTGCATACCTTGTTCCAAATCGCCCATTTTGGCATAGGAAGGCAGGATGCTGGCAAAAGTTTTGGAGTTCGGCTTTATGCTAGTCAATTGCATTTGCTTGAAAATTTCTAAAGCCCTTTAAACAAATCCATTTTGTGCATATCCTACAATCATTGCATTCCCTGAGATCACATTTCTTTGAGGCATTCTATCAAACATCTCGCATGCCTTATCCATATGTCCATATTTTACATACATATCTGTCAGGGCAGTTGCAACTACAACATCTGACAAAATACCTTCATCCTTTATGCTTTGATGGATGTCCATACCCTGTTCCAAAGCTCCCATTTTGGCGCAGGTAAAGAGGATTCTGGCAATGGAAAAATTTCCATCTCAACAAAGGTTTATGGAGTTGCGTGGAGACCAAGGACACGTAGAGGAATATGTAAGTAAATCTTGGAAATTTAATATTGTACAGGGTTGTAGAGTCATAATGTTTAGTAGCATGAGATCAACAATATAGATTTATTTTACTCCTGAATTCTTTTCTGAGGTTAGCTTACTTCTCCTATTCTTGAAATCTTTGCTAGGATTTTCTTCTGTTACTCATTTTAATTTAACATCCCATCTGGTTTGTTGTGCTGGGCAATTATACCATGGTTGCTTTAACTCCTTTCACATAGGCGTGTTACTACATAGGATCTCATTTGGATTTGATTGAAATACCCTTCTACTTTCATTACACACAAAGCAATTTTTTTATAATCTTTTAGTGCCTCCATTTTTGTCTCCCAACTTTGAAATAATCACTATTGTTATGTCCTCGCTTATTGACTGGCCCTATTTCAATCTTGGCGAAAAATAGTGTTTTTGAACACTTGATCTGAATTTAATAATAATATTAAATAATAAATTTAAATTATTGATAAATAATATTTAAATTTAATTTTGTCGACTATATTTATGTTGGTGTCTTACCTCATGTCCCCATGCAGATGCTTAGCTTATTTTGGTTAGCAGCCACTGCTCAACTTATTTAGGAGTTATTTGTGGAGTTGATGGCCCCATGAATTCTTAATTTTTCTACTTATTTTTAAGCAGCCAGCTTAAATTTGTATTAATAGTATTAATAATAATTTGTACAATAAAAAATTAGAAAAAGAAAAATGAAATCAAATATTAAAAAAGAGGGAAAAAAATTTGTGGGGCCACGTAGATTTTTAGCAATATGCAGTTGCTGATTATTTCCAGCCCCCCTCTTTTTCCAGAGCTTATTTTCAATTCCTAAACAGTAGCTGCTCTATTAAAATAGGAAAAGATTCCAAATTATCCTTTCCTTATAATAAAATTTATGCATGGGAACACCCCTGTTGCTTAAATTTAAGCAGAAAATGGAGTTAAGCAGCCGCATGGGGACATGAGGTTAAATTAATATTTGAATTTATTAATTGTTTTGGCCGACCACCTTTGGGAGGCATTTCTGGTTGCCATTTAAGTAGGACGTTGGCTCCTAAATGATCATCACAAATTTGGGAAGCAATTGCCTTGCGATTTGATGACGTAGTCTCTCATTTCGACACTCAAGTCTGGACATAGTCTCAGCCTGAGAAATTTGTGCCTCACAGTATCTAGTTTCTTCAGTACATTTCATTGGTTAAGGTATCCATTGAGTTTGTGTTGTTGTTTGGCCTTTGAGGTGGGGAGTCAGTTCTTACAAAGGCTGCCATCATGGGGCAGATCAATACTGTTTAGCTCAGGATCAACATCAAGACTACAATTGGGAAGGAACATCAAAATAATTTTGAGCAGACATAATAGCGACAAAAAGAATACGCTTGAGGAATCAAAGGTTTGGAGGGACGACTTAAAGCAATCCTTCGGCATCGTGCATCTGGTCGTGACTTGATTGTGGGGATAGATCTATCATTGTTGCCAACAACACTACTTCAATTCCATGGGAAAGAGACATCTTCAGCCCTCATGATCCTACTTACGATTCAAATCACTTCTCCCAGCACATCGTCATTGGCTCTGGGTCGATAGATACATAGACTCATCAATACTGAATGCACTCATTGCTCGATCGATATACACACAAGTACACAAGGAAATTCTGATCGGATTAGCTTGAGTTAGCAAAAGGGATTAAGTCGGGTTGGATATTCTCCTCACTGAGTGTTTACGATCGAGGAATTCATGTCCATTTTTGAGCCGTCCTGAAGATTGAATAACCATAGAACTTGTGTGTCATCATTGATCATCTCTTGGTTATTCCCAATAGTATCATGTAATTAGTTTATTTCTATAGACATCTAATTTGACCACT
The DNA here is from genome assembly GCA_007258455.2 of Sequoia sempervirens. NCBI lineage: Eukaryota > Viridiplantae > Streptophyta > Pinopsida > Cupressales > Cupressaceae > Sequoia > Sequoia sempervirens. Next base: position 4,323 of record VDFB02329525.1, on the reverse strand, counting down.
TCCATATGATCAAAGACGTCTCCTTATTCATCCAGTTGCTTATCCCCTCTGTTAATATTAATTAAATCATTTGTTTAATTAATACCTTGCATCTTACATAGGGTTCATAAAGTATTTAATTTAATAAATACTTTACCCCTCTTTCTCCTCTAAATTAAATAAATACACCATTTTATTTAATTTAGTCATATTCCCCTTTTTGGAATTTAAATTCATTTTTTAATTCCTCTTTTCTCTCTCATTGTCACATCCTCCAACTTTTGCAAGTTGGTCTCTAATCCATCTTAACTCCTTCATCTTCCTCTAATTAACTATGGTTAACATATGCACACCCCTAATCATCATTAGGGTCACATCCTCCATAATCTCCCACTTGCTTCTAATAAGTCATTAGTCCATCTAATTAAGTACTTGCACAACCTTAATCATATGGTTAGTCCAACCTAATCCCTTCCCATTTATGGCATGTGTCCTTAAGTCAACCTTATTAAAGGCTTTCTCCTTTTGGGCAAGGCACTCCACTTCCCCATGTGAATTTTTAATTCACTTTTAATCCCCCAATGCACTCAAAAGGAATTTTTAATTCCTTCACTTCTTCCCACATGTCCTCTCTTTATTCTTTATTCTTTCCCTCTCCCCATGAGGATATTTGAGGAATTTTTAATTCCTCACATGTCCTCTCACCCACATAGGGACAAGCACCTCCTTTATGAGAGATCTTGTCCAATCCCAAGGTACTTTGTACCCCCCTCCATGTCATGTACCTATCCTTCACCTCATGTCCACTTCACCTTTTAGGGCTATATCACATACCCACATGTCAAGATCTTGAGGGCTTGTGAGTTCTCAACTCACCTTGGCCTACATCTTGATCATTGATGGCTCAATCTTGGCCATCCATCTCTTCTAGGAATTCTCAAAATTCTATAAATACCCCTCTTTTCTCTCATTTTGGAGGAGATCATTTTTGCTAGAAGCTCTTGCAATTTTATTTCTCAATCTACCTTAGCCATTTTCATGTTTTCCATTTTCATCCATCCTCACATCCTCATCTAGTTTGCATATCTTGCCATCTAAAGGCATACGTCAAAAGTCGAGAAGGGCCAACCCAAGGATCGATACGAGACAAGGTATATCTAATCTTTTACTATCTTTTGCTTTGTTTTGAATGTAACTAGGCCAATCTTGAGGTGTAGGGTGTCTTTAGTTGTTATTTGCTCTCTTGTGTTTGCATCTTATTTTCTAACAAGCAATTTTGCCCTATCACATTTCTGGCATGCCCGATGTGAGTCTTTTTCTTTCCACGTTTGCTATTTTTGCATTTTTTGTAGGTTCAAGTTATAGGTAAAGCGAACTTGACCTTCCGTTAAGCGGACTTGACCCTCGGTGGCGGACTGACCCTCAGGTGTTGGGACTGCCCTCTGTTGATAGAATTGACTTTACGGTGGTGGACTGACCCTCCGTTAAGCGGACTTGACCTTTGATTGGCGGACTGACCCTGAGTGGCAGACTGACACCTTGGCGGACCTGACCTCCCAAAGGTGAAATTTCAAGTTTTTACCAATTGTCCTTTGGTAAATTAGGCACATAGTTTAATTAGAGGGGTCAACAAACCTTGTTTGGCATGCTTGTGGAAGGCTATTTGATGTATCCGATCCCCTTGCGCCATTTGGTGATCCTGTGTGATGAGAAATCATAGCTTTCCAAGTCCTTTGAGTCACCCCATTTTCATTTTCTTAGTGGGACCTGCTTGGGGATTTCATCACCCCAAGGGATGATTCCAACCACGCGTACCGGCAGGGTATAAAGGGGGGAGAGCGAAAGCTGTACCTCAATCCAACCATGTTGTAATTGGCGAAGTGTCGGGATGACGTGAAGAGTTGGTCTGAGCCTTTAGTATCTCGCTAAGGTTCCCGACTCACGCTTGTAACGGGTTGGTGTTCACGATTTGGGCCTCACGTACCGGGTGTATATCGAGGAATCCTTAGCAACCATGTTCATCCTAGAGTAGAAGACTTTGTTGGCCATACCCGTTTCTATTAATCTTAGGGTTGTGCTATCTGAATTGTCTTTCTCGTGCAAAACCAGTCATTATCAGCTTGGCCAAATCTTTTCATGTTTGCTATATTTTGGGTCCTTTGCCTTACTTGTCCATAAAAAAAAAATCAAGCTTAAAACTTATCATTTGGTGAACCTGACCTTATCCTTTGACAGACCTGACCACATGCTGTGGCGGACCTGACCTTACGCTGTGGCGGACTTGACCTTACGCTGTGGCGAACCTGACCACATGTTGTGGTGGACCTGACCACATGCTGTGGCAGACCTAACCTTATGCTGTGGCGGACCTGACCTTTGGCCAGCCTATATTATCACTTGGCATCCCTTGTCTCTCTGTTTTGAACATCAATACGACCATTCAGCATCCTAAACGAACATCTAAACGTCAGTTTCGAGTCTTCATCCCCTCATTCTGAGAGTCATTCATTCTGAGCACTCTTTTGTTTGTTCTGAGAGTCATTCATCTGTCCTGAGATGCTCCCCATCCATCCTAAATCCGCTTTCATCTATGATCTTCGCTATTCCATATAAGCCTCGTTGGAGTAGTCATCCGAGTTGACCTAGGTGTTCATCCCTAATCATAATCATCGTAACTAACTTAGGATTGCTATCCATCTTAAGTCGGTCATCCTTCTCGACCCAATCAATCCACTTCTATCTCAAGTTGGATTCGGTGTCGTTATCATACATCTGCCCATCAATCAATACCTAGTGTTACCAAGGATCCTTCTTAAACTCGGTTTGGATTTTGGTCTTCATCATATTTATCATTAAATCAATCCTAATCATCAAATCGATCCAACCCCCACATCATCAAATCTATCTGGATCAAAATCCAAAATCTAGATTAATCTAGTGTCTACCAATCAATCCAATCCGATTTCATCAAATCAATCCGCATCGGTCTGACTAATCGTCATCAGCTAATCTCCCATCAAATTGAATCAATCTTTCATCATCCAGGTCTTCCTAATATCTTGATCCATCTCATCATCTTGCATGCCCATTCAGACTCGATCATAGGCAAAGAAAATGGCCGACCAACAAGCCCAGAATGCCCAATCAAACAACCCTCAAGATCCCAACAACACAATGAACGTCTCATCGGATCCTAACAATGGTGCTAGCGTCCCTCACGATCCCCACAATGGCACCTCATCACAATCCAATATAGACGGTCAAAACACATCACCTCCCGGCGATGAAAACATGGTCATTCAACTCGAAATCACATTCGAGGAACATTTTAGTAACCCAGTCAATGTGCAAATGACAAACCGCCTTCTTGAAAAACATGGCCAGGAAATCTTGGCTTACTTGATTGACAAAGGTGTCAAACTGTCGTCAGGTGTCGACTTATCCAAGTATGGCACCTCCACACCTAATGTACCCCAAGGTTCACATAACATCCCAAGTAGCTCATACGTCCCCAATGTTCCTTCCGTAGAAGGTTGGCATCAACCTGAATTCGGTAATGTTGTTCTGTATCCCATTGGTAATCCCACGCATCCTGTCATCTTGGTCACAAGGACACCCCAAACCATTGACCCCAATGACCCTTTTGCTTACGACATGCCCCAAAACATCTCACAATCGCAACCACTAATGCTACCGGCACCACCCCCCTCAAATCTACCTCTTGTCAACAATGGGGGCAGCCCTTTTGCTACCTTGCCTCCACCTCCTAGGGCTATGAATCCTCCACCATCGTCATTCATACCCCAACAACCTCCCCAATCCAATATCCCTCCACAAAATACATCCCAATCCTATGCTCCCACTAGTGCTCAACAACCCCCCTCGCAAAACATCTCAGCCGCACCTCGACCTCAACAACAACCATTGGTCAATCCTTTATTTTCAACACAACCACCACTACATCAACCGCAAGGAAATCAACCTTAACCTTCAGCCCTGACTATATCTCCATTCCTTGCATCCATCTTACGCCCGCAAGCGCAACCACCACATAACATCCCATCTCGCCCACCACAACCGCCAACAATGCATCAACAACCACCCCATCATTACAATTATTATAACCAGCAACAATATCAACAACAACCATCCTATGTGGCCTCGCAACAGTCACATCAACACCCCCAATATCCACAAACCAATCAACAACACCTTCTCCATAATCCCCAATAGTACGCCACCCATAACTACCCAACCAATCCATATCCCACCTCACAAAAACAACCTCTTTATCAACAAGGTCCCTTGAAGGCATTATCAGCGAGGAATCTGCCCTCCTCATTA
>VDFB02329524.1:0-12265 GCA_007258455.2 Sequoia sempervirens | reverse complement strand
GGGAGTATACTCCATTTCGAAAACCTTGAAGAATGACTGTAAACTCGCCTATGTTCAGACAAGTTTTGAACAACTTACTATTTTTAGAATGCTGATTTTTCTTCCTCCAACGGACATTTTTGAAAATTTATCTGAGATATGGGTTTTGCTCAAAATTTCATTGCAAGACAACCTAGATCATCCGTTTTTGAATTTTTTTGAATTTAGACTGAAAAAGCAACAAACCCTAATTTCTTCAATTTTTCACAAAAAAAGTTGGCACCTGGGTTTTGTTCATAATGCAATTAGAAATGGACCCAGTTGATCAGATTTGAAAAAAACTGATGGTTGATCGAAAAAACAGCCAACCCTAGAATTTGAAATTTTCTTGAAAAAAGTTGTGATATGGGTTTTCTTCAGAAGACTGATTTGAGAGGACCCAGATGATTGTTGGCATACAAACTAGCACCTCTGGAGTAAGAGTCGGTACGGACAACTATGCACACTACGCAATGAGTGCTCTTCAAATTAGGAGGGGAAGCTCCCTCGTTGTCCTTGACAAAAATACCTGCAAAGGGAAATAAACTAAACTAATTCTTGTCTTTTTGTTTCAGCTGTAGAGGTACAAGGCTTTCTCGAAAACTATATACGTTGCAGCTGAGAATTTTCTCTGGTTTCGCAGATTCACTAACTACAACTAAACTTAATTGCTTAAATTCTATCCAGTCTCCTCAAGAAAACAGAGCATGAGGAAACGGAGCAAGGTTTGACTATCAGACGATAAACAAGTATAGACCCTCAACTTGAAGGCAAGGTGGCACATCTATTTGCTCAATCTAAACAAGTTTATTGATAACATCACACGATAAACTGAATACGGATTCTCTACTTGAGGGCAAGGTGGCACAACTATTATCTCAATTCGAACAAGTTTATTGTTCACAACACCATACGATAAACAAGTACAGATTCTCTACTTGAAGGCAAGGTAGGCACAACTATCATCTCAATTTGAACAAGCTTATTGAACACAAAACAGATTTATCTAAACTATGGAAAGAATTCACCATCACAATCGCATGAAACCCTATGTGGCATAACAATTGATCATAAGAGCAAAGACGCATGAACAAATACCAAAAGAGCAATATTGAGGGCAAGGTAGGCACAGCATATATTTCTCTCTCAAGCAAAAGTTAATTACAAATGAGCAAAAGCTCTTATTTATATACATCAAGGTGTAGGTAACCCTAAAATCACCTTGAGTTATCTACAGTCTTGCAATGCATGCAAGATTTGCTGCCAAACCCTAATGAAGTAAACTATACAATTAACTGGAAAGCTACCATCAGTTAACCGATACATTTAACCTAAATGGACCATGTGCAAGCATGCACGTCCTTATTTAAAGCAAAGTTAACTGGACACTACCCTCAGTTAACTGGAAACCCTAACCCTAACTCCTATGATGATAATTCCAAGGATGAGATAAGTATGTTAAGTCAGCAAGTAAATAAGATCAAAGTCGAAGTTAACTCGCTGCTCATGACTCAACCCCTCCGAAATTAATCACCGTAGATTCCAACCGCAGACATCGGCGTCATCTCTCGTCTAACACTTCACCAAGAACCTTAATAATCTCTCTCACATCCGCACTTTGATGCGCCTTAAACAACAAATACCGCTTTTCTTTGTTCTCTCTACCACTTCTCGCGGATCAGCATGCCATCTTTTACAATCTTCGGGCCAGCTTCTCCCCGAAAGATCGCTGTAAATCAAATATTCTCTAACTTCTAGGCTTCATTGGTTCTCCTTCGCTGTCACGAATCAGCTTCTTGAATTCAGCTTGTACTTTGTCCAACTCAACATACGTGCCATTGTCAAGAAGATAATGACACGGAATTTGAACAACGAAACCGCTGACAAGTGCAAGTACTCCAACCACATCATCTTTGAGTGAAAACAACTTGGTAGAAATCTTCTCACATATTTCCATTTTGAGAAGGTGCTGCTCTCTCCAAGTAAAAACCTTGTCTTGATCCTTGACAATCTCCAAGGCATCATATGCAACCGACAACTGAGATACAAGAATACGATCCTTTGCCAAACTCTCTGCAACCGCAACTTCGAGCAACTGAATACCCTGACGGAGTTTATGTGCATCACTCCTCAACTGATACAAATCTGCAAGAAGATCGCTTCACCAGAGCAATCCAAACTTTCAATCCAGCTTGTCCAAAAGTCTCCACCATGACTCTAATTAACTGATCCAAATTTTCGCTGTTCTCGGCATGTGTATTCCCCGAGGGAGTTAATCGTGTGCTCTACCGAATTTCCATGAACAAGATCAGAAATGCAATCATCGGTTAACTATATTTTCAGCCTTGAGTGGGCATTCTATCTCCATCCTTCGATTCCAAGATTATTAGTGACGATCTTAAGAACACATCTCGCCTCGAGTGGTCCTCGGCCAAGATTAGCCTTAGTAAATGTAAAGTCACCAACTTCGACTTCATCTAAGCTTTTACCCTCTGAAGGAATTGCAACTTCAATAACAATCTCGGATTCAGGAGTCTTTTCAATGTGCACCTGTTTCTTGATTTTCTTGTTTGACCTTCTCTGATAAGGTTCACCAAACTCAGATAAATCAAGGTTGTACGAGGGTTCTCGCCTCTGTCTTCCCAAAGACCTCTCGAGCCAACAAGACTGAACAATATTTTCAATTCAATTCGAGGAGAGACTGTCCCTGATGTATCAACTTGTGGTAGTTCAGGTGTCTCTGATCTAGCTTGAATTGGTGTCTCAGGCTCAGAATCTATGTCAATAGGTTGCATGTGAGGCGGACTAGGAGGTTCAACGTGAGGTTCAGCCTAAATAACTGTCTCTACTGGAATCTCAGGAACATTCTCAACTTGTTTCTGCTTCCTCTTACCAGTAGCTCTCTTTCCCGTGTTTCCACTGAGTCTAACCCCTTCAGGAGGTATCACAATAGCCTTGACTCGAGGTCTTGCCCTAGAAGTAGAAGGCAACGAAGAGAAATCCTTTGCGGCTCACACAGAACCGACTCCGCCCGCTTGCTCTCCAAGAACAACTTCTGCTAGTCTTGATAACTAATCCGAAACTCTCTAATAGAAGTACTCTCCTTAGTATACCAATCGTGAGCCAAGTGGCTGCCGAGCAACTTGATCTTTGACATATGAATTCAGAAGAACTTCTCCATCATCATCCGATAGACCATCAACATCCTCTGATAGATAATCAGAGAGCTGAGTGATAGTGCGTCTACAATAGTGACGACGACGAACCTCGAATTCATCTTCACAATTAGCCCAGAAATCTTCAAGTGTTGGCTTATGTGCAATCCCTCGCTCCAACCTGTCTGCATAATGACCAAGAGGATCATAGGAACGCCTCTCAATATAAGTCTTGAGTTTGAACCTTTCTATCTCGGTAGACATAAGCTTGGCATTTGCCGTCGTGACATTGCATGTGAAAATTCCCAATGTAAATGGAAAATTAGCTGCAGTCTTACGACGATTGCGAAGAAAGAAATGAACATGTTGCATCTGTCTGAGAAACTCCGTGAAGATGATCTTGTCTGAAGGATACCTCGGTAACATCGGGGGCTCTCCAACATATCCATAAACCCGGATGTATGTGAAAGTAGGGAACTGGATAAACCAATCCGCCCAAGTGTCCATCGCTGATTTTGCCTCGGCAGAAATACGAATGTGCATTTCGTTGTCAAGATCTCTAACTATCCTCATAGAAAAGTGATCATTCACTACTCGGAAGTCTTGCTCGGATTGAGAGAACTCCAACTGAGGATAATACTCATGAACACGTTGAACACCAAGAGTGCCATTAGTCTTTAGATACTTGTAGCTGCCTTGGAATGCAACCAAGTAGACCAAGTATGATATCATACGAAACTCATGATACTTGAGGAAATTAGTAATTTGCTGATGTAAGCAATCACTAATCAACATAGCCTAGTCAAAATGCTCTGTACCATCAAGAATTTCGTAATTAGGGTAAAACATCCATGAACGGAAAGTGCGAAGTATCCCCGTTGGACCGTGGGTAACTCCATTGAGTAAAAGTTATCAAACAGCAACTTCGGCTCTTTGAATTCACCCACGACCAACCTTTTAGGCATGTTAGTCTTTTGAACTTCTTCAGCCATTTCGAAGCCACCTTCCTCTCGCTAAGGAACGCTGTTGATCAAGATCCCATATCTTCTCACAGTTTCAGAACTACGAAAGTTATCCGAACGAGGAGGAATAGCAAAACATTTCTATGTCCTTCGGGTTTGATAATACCGTGAAACAACCCTCCGCTAACCGATCTCGATGCGAGTCGAAGATGAGTCATTATGCTTGATGCAAGCAAGAATCCAACTCAAAGATCGAAGTAGTAATAGAATGGATGCTGCCGCCAGTTTAAACGCCAAGATTCTCAACGAATTGTCAAGCAATTCTCCAGACGCCGATAACCACCGGATAAACATGATTCAGTCCGGTGGTCTAAAGTCTTGATGAAATTCATGCAAGAGCCGACGGCCTTCTTGTAATCAATGAGATTGAACCAGATTTTGAAATGAGGACTTTTGGACTGTAAAGTCGAATATACTTGAAGAACTTTCTGAAAACCTCTGGACAAGGTTAAAAATAGGCTATGACGAAAGAAATTTTTGAAGTTTTTCTGGAATGTGGGTTTTGTGCACAGCGGAATTTTGAACAAACCCAGATAACTAAATTCTAAAAAAAAATGTGTTTCGAGCCCACATACAAAGAGATTCTCGAAAAAAAGCACAGAGCTTCAAAATGAAGGCTACGGGGCGATTTTCTCGAAAAAATCTAAGATGTGGGTTTTCCTGCAAATGTTGAAGTATGCAAACCCAGATGATCAGATTCTGAATATGTGTTGAATTTCTTTGACATGCGAAGAAAGTACCTAAGGTGAGAAATAGAAGAAATAAGACAGAAGATAGAAAGTTTTGTTTGTCTGCTTCTGAAAAATTTGCCAACTTCTTCCTTGGAACTTGATGAAACCTGCATGCAAAGTGAAAATAAAGTCTGGAATCTTCTTCCTCTGAACAATCTGAACTCGTTGATATGAAGAACGCTGAATTCGGACACCTGTAGCACCTTTAGCTTGCTGGTCGCTCAAAAAGAATATGAACTTTGAAGCTAAAGATGATGAAATAATGGACGCCATTGCTTGGTTAAATAGATTTTCATCTATGAAATTCGCATAAAGCATGGAATCCTTGAAAAGTGCGCCTGGCTTGTGATTGGACCTCATTCCAGTTAACTGAAACTAAGATAAGCTAAATAAATTGCCATGCTTTAGGGTTTCCCTTTTCAATCTTCAGTTAACAACTTCATGCGATTTTGACTTTAGTTAGCAATCCACATTAAGTTCGCCATCCTTCACACTTGTTTTAAATTCACAATTTAGAACTAAAGCGTCCCTTTTGAGAACTAAAGTTGACAATAAGAAATTCGCCATATTTTATGCTTTAAATATTCCAAATATAGCGACCCTTTCAAGACTTCAGTTGACATAGAATGAATGCGCCAACTTCACACTTATGCTAAAAATAACAACCCTTTTGGAACTTAAGTTATCATTCTTTGTAAAATGCGTCAGCTTCACAAAACTATGCTTCATCATTTATGTCGTCCCTTTTAGAACTTCAGTTGACAAAAGGTGAATTCGCCAACTTCACAAAGTCTTCACAATTGCAACCAAATTTGCCATGCATGTGAACTTAAGTTGGCTTTCAAGAATAATCTTCAGTTTAAGTCAACATCCAATCAAGTTAACTCAACATGCAAGGTTGTTAACTGAACATGCAAACTAGTTAACTCGACATGCGAACTGAAAGATCACTCAACATGCCAATATACGAACTGAAGATGACAACCCAGAAAACGTTTAGTCTAACTGCAGTCAGAACTCCAGTTAAGGCGTCCATTCAACTCTCTTTCGAAAATTCAACTTTTAGCTCTTAAGGCGAATTCCAGACTTAGCCAAATTTCATGAAAATTTAAGCTAAAACCTCTGCCGGGACCTCTGTTCATCTTCTGACACTGGCTGACTGACTTCTCCGATTGGCTGGCTGACAGGTGCATCGCAGAGCTGAACAAAAATTGATCAAAAGGTATCTCGAGATTGGAAACCATAAAACTGACATCTGAAGGCTCAAAAATCCAAGCGCCTTTTTCAAAAGCTGCGCTTTTTCTCAGACTTAGTCAAATTTTGACTTCTGCATCTCGTACGAAGGAAAAATAAAATCCTTCATAACTTCTGTTTTACCAATTTTCAGGACTAGATCCCAGCTTCACTGCGTAGCTGACTTCATTCTGCAGACAGCTGCAAAGGCACATTTCCCAAGAAAACATCATCTGAGGGGTGAAAATCAAGGGTGCCTTTTTTGAAAAGTTGCTCTTTTCCTCCAGACTTAGCCATTTCTGGAACTGACTAGAATAACACAAAAACTCCGACTGCAAGTTGCTGAGACATCCTCTGATCTGATGAAGACAGGCAACGGAAAGCTGAACGTAACACAGACACATTGAACATCTGATATCATCAAAATGAAAGCATTAAAGGCTTGAAAAGCTTAGGCGCCTTTCTCAAAATGTGCTCTTTTGCTTTTTCTTTGATATTTTGACTAAGATTTGACCCTAGGTTTGACCTCCAGTTCAGGCACTTCAGCAACTCAGATTCACCCACTGACGGATGCGTCGCGAAGCTTGAACAAAAGTGAGACAAACATCTTGGGTGGCATTTAGTCAAAATCCTTCATTTGACAACTCAAAAAGATGGGCGCCTTTCTCAAAAGCTGCGCTTTTCTCCAGTGTTAGTCAATTCTCGTCTTCGCCTCGTTTTGCACTGTATCTTCCACAACTTGCTCGAAACAGCTCCGTTTGACAAACTTGATAGCTTACTGCGAAGCTGACGTGATGCTGGACAAATGTCTGTTGGAGGTGACAAACCCTAAAAACAGGATCTAAGCCCCTAAAAGATAGGGCGCCCTTTTAAAAATGTGCTCCCCTCTCCAGAGATAGAAAATTTTGATGATTTTCCTTCAAATTTTCATTTTCCCTAAATCTCTTCAGTAACAGACTGACATGACATTAACACCAACTCCATATTTGAAAACCCCAAAAATGACCTTCTGACATCACTTTAACAGGATTAAGACTAAATTAAGCAAAATGCCTTAGTGAAGCAAAAATTTTGGTTTTGGGTACAACAATGATTAAAAATTGAATGCATTGAGGATTTCACTAACATGCAAAGCAAAAAGCAGCTGCTGCAACTTGATGAAGTTCTTGAAAATTTCTTCAGAAGAATGAGATGATAAGACCCAGATGGCTGAAAATTTGAAAATTTTGATCTTCTGGATGAAAAAGCTTGAAAAAGCAAGGCCTTATGATGCTGGTCTGAAAAATTTGATGAAGAATCAGCAAACTTGAGTTCTTGAATCTTGAAATATTACTTCAAACTTGCTGCTCCAACTTTCTCCTTCCAGTGCTACCTGCAAAAATAATGAAAATTACATTGAAGAGAGGTGTTAAATAGACTTAGGGTTTGAAATAGGTTTGCTTTCTTTCGCTTTATTTTGCTTCAAAAACCCTAAAATCAGTTGTTCAATGAACTTGGACATTCTCTTCCTCTTGCCATCTTTGAAATTTTGAAAATTTTGAAAATTTTCACTAAGGCATTGTAAGTTGGGCGCCCTTCTTGGCTAGGGGCGCCCATTTTCTCCATAGTCAACCACTTTTTAGGAATTTTCAACTTTTATCAATCTTGACCCCCTACTTTGACCTCAATTTCTGGATGTTCAGTTTATTCGATGAACGAGCTGGATGATTCATCGTGTAGCCTGACTGATTCTGAGAAGATTGTTTTGGAGGCGCCTCTGGCGAAAAATTTCGTTTTGACCTTCAAATTCATGGGAGCCTATTTTCTCCAGGGGCACCCATTTTGTCCAGAGTTGGCCATTTTTATGATTTTCAAGTTCTTCCTTTTCCCTTTGATCTTCTGATGAAATTTTGATTCTGGGAGCTACACTAATCTGATTGACTGGCTGACAGGTTCACTGAATAGCTTGACTGAAATCAACGAGGTGATCCTGGAGACTACATTGGTGAATTCTCATCTCAAGCTCCAAAACTTTGGGCGTCCTTTCTCTCCAGGGGCGCCCAACTTGATCACAATTAGAAAATTTTCTTGTTTCTTCATTAACTCCTCTTCTACAGATGGTCTCGTTGGATCTAGAGTTTCAGGCGTTAGATTGGTTGATGGTTGGGCTTATTGCGAAGCTGAGAAGATTTTGGAGGGGGTTCTCTGGGAGTGTTGACTGTAGTAAAGTCCACTAGAGGCCTCAAAAGTTTGGGCGCCCTTCTTGGCTGGGGGCGCCCAACTTCACCATACTTAGCCATTTTTTTATTTCCATCTTTCAGAGTTTGAAACCTTCATTCTATACTTTCCACTTTGACCTGGATTTGTCGGAGATTGGCCAATCGGATGTTCTGACGAAGACATTCATTGCGAAGCAGACTGAATTTCAGAGAGATTGGGTATTTTAGCAAACCCTAACTGCTGGATTTGCCCCTTCAAAAAGCTGGGTGCCCTTCTTCACCAGGGGTGCCCAAATTTCCCAGACTTAGTCAAATTTTGGTGATTTTCATTCTTTTTCATTCTAACTTTTGTTTGGATCCTCCCTGTTTGATCTCAAATCCCGGATGACTAGATGATCCGATGACTGCACCATTGGATTCATTGCGAAGCTAGAAGAAGACTAAGTAACTTTGCTTGGAGGCTTAAACCTTAATTTCAACATTTAATTCCCTAAAAAGATGGGCGCCTATTCTCTCCTGGGGCGCCCATGACAAGCAGTGTTAGAATATTTTTCACAGTTTTCACCTTCTTTCCTCATTCTTTGTGCTTGCTTACCAACTCACCTCCTGTTGAACGCCTGAGTGTTGAATCTGACACCTGGCAGCTGACTGACCTCCATTGATGACCTCGAAGCTCCTGATATGCTTCTAAAAAAGCAGAATAGACCCACTAGGGCAAAATTGATCTTTTTGAGATTCTGATTTCACCAACCTAATATGGAAGTATTTTGAGCCAATCAAAATCAATTTGAACACTAACGAACCAACTTTCTATTTTTAGAGAGTTTTGCCAATATTCGTTTCAAAAGAAACCCAGAAAAACCTACTATTTTTAGAAAATTTCTAAAAATAGCAGTTTTCCTAAAAAGTAGGGATGAAAAACTGAGATCTAGGTTTTGTAGATTAGGTCGCTTTGAGCAGACCCAGATTGTTAGATTTTGGAAATTTTACATTTTAACCCCTCATGCAAGACATGCACACCCAAATTTTGACCTTTTTGACAGATTTAACAAGACTTTTACTCACTTCTTCAAAATGTATAAGTGTAACAAAAATTTTAATTTTGGGGTACAACACTTACAAAGTAAATCAATGATTACTAAAGTTCTCATTCTGCTTAAAATGAAGATTCTTTTGTGAAGATCTGAAATCTTAGTACAGATAAAAACTACCCTTGCGAACGGAAGAGTCATTGAGTTTCACATTTTTCAAATAACCAAGATGAACTGTAGAATTATTCTAGTTTCCTGATATTTACATTATTATGCTGGGAAAGAACTTGTAACACAGCCCATAACCATTTTGAAAAATATTCATATATTATGTATAAATTCATTAATGAGAAATTTTCAATAGATGTTTACGAGCAACTAATCTCCACTCAAACCATTCTTTCTTTTGTCGCATGCACACCATAAATAGGATCTTTTGTTGCTTTAAAAGCTTCATATTTAGACAATGCAAGATCAATGACACCACAAGAATGCTCCAAACATTTTGTTCTTTCAATCTTCTATTAAGTCTCATACCCACATAAACATCGTTGAAAGTTGAAACAACACTTGCGCAATTAGACAACTATGCCCCTAGTTCCAATCGCACCAAGCTCTTGATTATTTTGCATCCCACATTCTTTTTATTTTCAAAAATTTGTGGCTTGAAAGTAAAAGAAATTTGACAAACTTGAAGACCAAGGAAATTCTGAGATAATGGTCCACAAAAGAACCAAAGATTGTCCCTGTCAAATTTTTAAAGTTAAATCAATTTCTTTAAGAGGATGGCTACAACATCAGGGATAGCATGCCCAAAATCTCACAAATTAGATTTAGGGGGTTTGTTACATGGTTTGGGAAACTTAACTCCCACCAGCTTAAAGTTTTCTGACAAATTCTGTCGATATGCCCTCCTCTAGCATCTACTGTGTTAGGTAAATTGGGAAAACATCTCTATGCTTGGAAGTCTGACTACAAATTTGAGATAAACTAATGCAAATAATGCTTCAACACAGTCAATCCTGCAAATCAACATTAAAAAATATCCAAATTTTCTTAGGGCTTTGGTTTGTGCTACCAAATGAAACCAATTTACATCCTGCAATCTAAGTTTAAAGCATTAGCAAGGATCTAAAATACATCTTTTATTCTTTGCTTGCCTAAAGAAGATGTTAAATTCATCACGTAATCAATAACCTCTCCAAATTTTATAACATTTTAATTTTAATTCTTGGAGGGTGAAACCTTGGATTGCATCATAAACAGTCTTTTTTTGGCTGAGCTGCAAAGTTTGAGAGGTCATGCCTCCACCAAAATCTAGATGGGTCATGCATGTCATGGTTTTTTATTAAGTTATGAATATTTTCCTAAGAAATGAAGTAGGTATGTTGCAATAATCAAGTAAGCTTGACCCAAATGAATCATCTTTCTAATATAAGGTTTTTAAATGTCTAGTAAACAGGGAGAAATATTCTAATCCCAGCTATGGAGACCTACTTGATCAAATGCACTCCTTAAAGAGATATTGGGGGTCAATCAAATTTTCATTAAGTTTGATGCATAAACAAAAGATGAAGCACTTCTGTCAGCTTGAATCTACTGCTTAAAACACTTAAACACATAGCAGACCATCGCTTCCATTCTAAATTAAACTGTGATTCTCCCATTCTAAATCGAACTGTGATTGCTACTCTCTCAAAGAGAGTTGCTCTGCAAATTAAATACTTAAAATGTAGTGTGTATTGATGTGTAGAGTATAAGACAAAGTGGATTACTAATGGCATAGACTACTAGAGTGTGTCCCTGCAGTATAATCAGTTCATCACTAAGAACTCCCAAAATTTTCAACTTGTCCGTGATTAAGAACAGAGATTGGTGTTCCAAACAATATTGGCAAGAAACAGTAACAACAGTAAAGGATTGCAGTCTGAAAAAGGATAACTTCAACACCCTTGTAAGAATATATCCCAATTCTCACCCTATAAAAATATTACTTGTGAACTCCCAGCAATGCCCCTTGTTATTTAATATTCGTGTACATGAGAATCCTGTGCTGTACTTGCAATTATTATTTTTAGGTTTTCACCTTGGACATCCCAACATATGCATCCTAACAAGAGAAACATGAATGTTCTTCCATTTTAGAACACATGTCAATCTTGTATATAGAGGATTTCATTTAGAATTTCTAAATGTCATACTTTACCTGATGCCATATTGAGCACATTAATAATCAAAGAGACATCTCATTTCATGTTTGTCGCAAATTGTTTCTATTTTTTTCGTGTGTGTGAATAAAAATAAATGTTTTCCCACATTCAACGGATAAGAGAAAATAAGATTGGAAGGAAAAAAAGGGATGCTCAAAGATCCTTAAAATCAAGAGATGAGCAAGAAATGGGTTCCACCCTGAAAATTTTGTTAAGCTGAATCTTGATGGTGTTTCTAGAGGTAATGTGGGTTATGTGCATGGAGGTTTTTCTCTTAGAGAGTCTAAAGGGAGCTTTGTATAAGGATTTTCTCTTCTTGGGGATTAAATTCAATAATGAAGCTGAATGAGAAGCTCTAGTCGCAGGAATGGCAGTGGCAGCTTTGCAAGGAGACAAAAATATTATTGTTGAAGGAGATTCTCTTATACTGATCAATGCAAATTCTAAAAGAATCGAGCCTGAGTTGGAAGTTAATGTGTTACGTGGAAGAAACATTGCAGATTGGAGCTAAACTTATGAAGGTTTCAACATTGCAGGCATATTTTGAACTCTGCTGCAGATTTTTTAGCAGTGTTCCACGGGCGTTGGGGACGCAGGGACGGCGGGGGGATGGCAGCGGAGGGGTGGCGGGGTGGTGGTGCTGATGTAGTTATACATATACTTATAG
>VDFB02329523.1:0-42534 GCA_007258455.2 Sequoia sempervirens | reverse complement strand
AGCTATAATGGACGACATTGCATCACTTTGGGTAAGTTCATCTGTTTGTCTTCTAAAACTAGAAACATGAAAGCATCTTCATTTGTAAGGGTCTCTATTAAAATATAATCATAATATCAGAACCGCTATACAAGAGTCTATTGATAAAAAATGAAGTGAGGACACCAAGAGAGCCAAAAAATTTGAAATCCCTTCCTCTGGATGCCAAGTTCGCCATGATTACAGCCATCAGGCGAGGGACTTTCAAAATGTCACAAGCAAATAGAGAATATTGATTAGAAAACCTCCAACATTGTGAACAAAAAATTTTAAACCCTTTGGCTAAAACTCAAAAACAGTTTTTAAATATCTGGTCAATTTACAGAAGATGACGCAGAATTGATGTAAGCCCTAATTTAGAAATTAGGCACTCAAAATCCAAAGACAAGGAAGGAAATATATTGAAAAAAGATTAGCAATCGATGCTTCCATCCTCAAATGAAATTCCTGAAACCCATTAGAGAAATGAGTGAGGCCTGGGCAATCTACTGCAAGAAAAAAATAAACAGATGTTGGTCAGACAAAGAGTAAAAAAATTACTTTTGATGACAGAAAGAGGCAACTATTGATTAATAAATCAAATGTGTTGAACTGCCAGTAATGATCAAGTCATCAACATAGACAATAAGAAACAAAATATCATCACTAGAGTGCTTGACATACAGATTACTGTCAGAAGGGCTGCGCTGAAAACCATGATCAACCAAGTACTGATCAATCTTGATGTACAATGCACGGGGAGCCTGTTTCAGTCCATAGAGTGCTTTGACTAGTCTACAAACCTGATGCTCTTTTCCGGCAACCTTGAAACTAGGAGGCTGCGCCATGTAGACTTCTTCCTGCAAATCACCGTTGAGGAAGGCACTCTTGACATCCATCTGATGAACTGTCCATCCAAACTGAGCTGCAATGGCGAGAAGAAGACGAATTGTGCTCATCTTGGCAGTAGGAGCAAAGGTCTCTTCATAATCAATGCCCTCCCGCTGTGTGAATCCCTGAGCAACTAATTTGGCCTTGTATTTATCCAAAGTACAATCTACATGATACTTGACCTTATAAACCCATTTGTAGCTAATAGGTTTCTTCCCAGGAGGAGGGTCAGAAAGAACCCAAGTGTGATTCTTTAAAAGACTATGATATTTTGTCTACTTAGCCTTTTCCCACTCTGGAATTCCTTTAGCCTCTAAATATGTATGAGGCTCATAGATGCTGTGGATGTTGGCCATAAGAGCAAAATTGGTTGTGTTTTGCTGCTTGCTCTTTCTGCGAGCTGATCTACCCTCAATGAGTTCATCATTGTGAAGATCTTTGATAGTCCTGAGCCACCACTTAGGTCGACGAGTAGAAGTACCAACATCTGGAATAGGAGAAACAACATCTCTTGGGATTTCTGGAACAAAATCATCTGGATGCGAGTCCTAAGGAAAATCAAGTGGTGCTAGATCATGACTTGTAGACCCCTCATCTTCAGAGTCAGAATGCTCTGAAGCCCTCCCATCATGGGAACCAAGAGGAAGACGAACACCCTCATCAGAAGCCTTCACAAGCTGATCCGCAGGACTGGTAGTAGGAACAAATGGACCAGCAGTCTCATTAATCACAACATTACGACTGAATGTGAGACGATCTGTCTCCACATCAATCAACCCGTATGCCTTGTGATTGTCGATGTAACCAATAAACATAAGTATCTGGCTCTTGGAGTCCAACTTGGTATGCTTGGCTTTTGGAATCCATACATGAGCTGTAGAACCGAAGACTTTAAGATGGACCCACCTTAGGCTTACGTCATGACCAGGCTTCTTCAGGAGTCATCTTCTTAACGGCCTATGTAGGTGACCGATTCAAGAGGTAGACTGTAGTATAAACTGCTTCAACCCAATATTTCTTAGGTACATTTCTGTACTCCAGCGTAGAACGAGCCATTTCAGTAATGATGCGATTCCTACGTTCAACGACACCATTCTACTGAGGGGTGTATGGTGTGGTGGTTGGCGCTTAATGCCATGTGCAGCACAAAAAGTAGAGAAGTAGCTGAACAAAATTCCCCCCATTATCTGACCTTAGAGTGACAATCTGAGAACCTGATTCTTTCTCAACTAAGGCCTTCTACTGCTGAAATGTACTGAACACATCTGATTTATGTTTCAAAAAATACACCCACATTTTTTGACTGAAATCATCAACGAATAATAAAAAGTACCTAGACCCAGTAATAGATAGAGTGTTCATTGGTCCACATACATCAGCGTGAACCAATTGAAGTACCTTGGAGGCTCACCAAGAATCACCATCTGAGAATGGTGTCCGATGTTGCTTCCCAGCTTGACAGGCTCCACAAACTCCATGATTTTGAGTCTAGATTTCAGATAGACCAGCAACCAAACCCTCCCGAGACAGTTGAGAGAGATAGTGCCCATAACTCTGATGCCAAAGTTTGTTGATGGAAGTACTCCTGGCTGCCAAAGCATGCTCCTGACAATCACCAGAATTAGCAAAGTCTATACAGACCATGATCCTCAAGTCCCATAGCGATTGTAGTATGAGTCTCCCTATCAACAATGTTGCAGGTGGATGAATTGAAAACAACATCCAACTGGGGAGAATGCTGCATGATTTGACTGACTGAAAGAAGGTTATGTTCCATGCCGGGAACATAGTAAACATCAAGAAAGAGTAAATTTCTTCCTCCTGAGTGAATCTGGACAGTGCCCTTACTAGCAACTATGTACTCTTTGCCTCCAAAAATGACAAAATCAGAGAATGGTTCGAATTTTGTGAACCAATCCTGACGATGAGTAAAATGCCACGAAGCCTCAAAATCAATATACCAGGCAGAAGATTGTACTGGATCTGCTGTTCTCTTGGCCATAAATGCATAGAAAGCAAATTCTTTCTGATCAGTGTGCTCCGCGACATTTGCCTTTGGTTGAGACCCTCCCTACTTCTTTTGTTCAGAAGCCAATCGAACCCGACAATCAGCGTTCATGTGGCCATACTTATGGCAATAATTGCACTGAACGTTCTTTTTCTTCTTGCTGTCCTGAGAAGAACTAGAGCTTTTCAGCTAAGAAGTTTGTGCCTTCCCTTTGTTCCTAGCAAAAGATTTGGCAAAGAATGCTTGCTTTGTGGAGGTGGAATTGGTACTGTTGTCTCCAACAATCCTGCTGCAAGAGGATAGTACACAGCTCCGGAAATTTCATATCAACATTAGCAAACGTAATGTTGAGAGTCTCGATGAAATGTTCATAAGACTTAGGTAGGCTTTTCAAAGTGATCACAACCATGTCCTCTTCCTCCATCATCCGACCAATGGCTTCTAGCTGGTCGTGAATGTCCTCTATCTTTGTCAGATGCTCCTGGAGAGGTGTCTTCTCGTCCATCATTATCAAAAAGAGCATGTTCTTAAGAAAGAATGCACGACTCTTATCTGACGTTTCATGGAGATCTTTCAAGTACGTCCAAACCTCGGCTGTTGTTTTGCCTAATGGCACTTGTGGCAGCTGGTCGTCAGTGACTGAAAGCTTAATGAGTATGACAGCTTCCTGGTTGCGTTCATCCCATTTGTCCTGGTCCTTTCCGGCTACAGTGGGACAGGTTGAGTTCCCCAAAACGACCTGATTGAGGCAACAATATTCAAAGATCGTAATCATGCGCTGTTTCCAGTTGTTGTAATTCTTCCCATTTAACTTTTGGCTACTTTCAAGCATTATATTTGTCACAGATGCCATCACATACCCTGAGGTCAAACTGGTGAAGGCAAAATAAACAAAAACAGAGGCAGCACAAATTCAAAGCAGAAACCCTAACACGGATTTTGAGGCACTTTTAAGACAAAACCCAAAAGATCTGAAGAGTACCCAGAAAATGATGCTGAAAACCAAAAAAAAAAAATTGAATACCCAAAAAAATTCTTCAGCACCCACTTGCACAAATTTCGAGGCACGAACTTCGAGACACCTAGAAAAATCTAACGACAACCCAGTTGAGATCTCGAAAAACCCAATAAGAATCTGTAATTGAAATTTTTTCCTGACCTCAAAAGACTGGTAAAAACCCTAGGCGGTTTCAGAAAAACCCTAGGCGGCCAAATTTTTTTCAAAAAAATGCAAAAAACTCCATGAAATCACGTCTATCAGTAGAGAGAATTCACGGCTTGGCTAGGGCAATGAAACGTGACAGAGAGAACTCCCATCAACGCCCTAGGAATGCAGAGAATCACGTCCAAATATAGTGAAAAACACGTTTTTTAAAAAAACACGACTTGCAAACACCCAGGACAAGAAGAAATGTGGCCAGAAATGGGGAAAAAAAAAACACGTTTCTACTAGGGAAAAAAATGCATCCAAGATGGGTCTGAAAACGTAGCAAAGAGGACTGGAAATCACGCGCCCAAAAGAAAAAGACCAAAATCGCGAACCAGAAGACCAAAAACACGACAGATTTTCGTCACGAAAATACAAGGAAATTGCGTTCAGACAAGGTCGCATGGGCAGAAACAGAAGGTTGCATGAGCAGGAAAAAAGAAAAAGCCCAAAAGAAGAAGAGATAATCCCCAAAAAAAACGCATCAGAAACTGAGAAAGATCGCGGCCAGACAGAGAAAATCGCACCCTAGAATACACGAAAATGCCCACGATTTTTCCAGGAAGTGGATCACAATTTTCAGACCAGGAGAGCAAAAAGTTTTCAAAAGCACAAAAAAATTTCAAGACTCAAAAAATTCCTTACGAATTTTATTTGAAAAAATTTTTGAAAACAAATTCTAGCTCTGATACCATGTGAATGGTAAATAACTTTCTGTCTATTAACGTGAAAAAGATTACAATATATAGAAACTACAGAAGACTGTAGTCATTTAATGAACTAACCAACTCTACCTACCTGATACTGTAGAAACAGTATATAAAACTAAACTAAACTAATAATATAATATTGACCATTAATACATAAGAATATAATATTCTAACAAAAAGAAACAAAAGCAGATGCTTATGACAAGAGGTGGTGGGGGCACTGGTGGTTTAATTATAGCTTCAGCTATGCTCAATGATTGTTCAATCATGAAATATCTGAGCGCTAAAGGTCACTGTGAAAACAATATTGACAAATAGACAGTTGCAAATTAAGCATCCAGATTTTTCTAATCCACAAAACAAAAAGTTTGGGAAGATGCCAAGTGTGAAGCAGTTAGCTATGATCAGCAACATGGAGATTTGACAATTTTTTGGAACCTGTATAACTTCACATGCCAGATCCTGGAGAAAAATCAAGATTTGACAAGCATCACGACTCAAGGCCTCCGAGACAATATAGCCTTCATAAGCAACTGTGTTTTTGCAGAGCTGATAAGAGAACTAAACTTTAGGAGGATCTTTTGCAATTCAGATCCAAATATTCACAGTGGCTTGAATCCTTGGGAAAGATTTGAACTCAATTCTAAAAAGAGAATGGGAATAGCTGATAGCTCTCTGAATAATGCTGTTTCGCTATTTATTCCAGGAGGAAGACAGGGGGATACAGAAGCCAAAGATGGCTTATGCAAATGGTACAACAGAAGAAACAAGTGACAACTGAGATATTAAACAATTTCTTGCAGATGATAGGTGGTTGGATCTCAACTTGGTTACTGCCTCATTGATTCTTAAGGCAGCTGGATCTTATCACTGGCAAATCAGGCTACAAGTGGAAGAGGAAGCTCACCCCAAAAGAATTCAATAGTTGTGACCATGATCTTTAAGGCATGATAGTGTTCAGCTTAGTTCAAAAACTCAAAACAGATAAGTGTTTGAAAAGTGTGAACAAAGAAGTCTGGCAATATCTTCAAATGAAAGGAAACAATGGAGCAAAAATGGAAACCATTCAGTTAGCAATGCAAAAAGGAGATATTGAAAAGATTCTGCAACAAGAAGCAACTCTTGGGGCTGGATGGAGTGGAAGGGAACCACAAAACAGAAGTTGTTTCATAAGTACATTATTGCAGGAAGAGATGTGAATAGAATAGAGGATTTGCCATGTTTTTCATATGTCTGTTATTGCAAGAGTATTTACCCCAACCTGACAGATCTATACTCCAAGACCTGGCTATAGTAAGAAAGAAAAGGAAAGGACTGATGCCAGTTAACCCAGCTTATAGGCGGCTTATAGCATATAGGACTACCTCATACTCCCCCCATGTAGGAAGCACCTAACTGTGCTTCAGACCAAGGCTACCCTACCATTTGAACTTGTGACTTATTTTCCACAAGCACAAGTTTTTCACCAACAGGCGAACTAAGACAAGAAACTATTTATTTCTTTAAGAATCTGCCATCTGAAGAAAGAGTGGGCAGCAATGAAGCCCAAATAGGCTTATAGCAGCAACATCCCTAAGAGGTTACCAACACCCAAAATGATCAGCTGATGGTTGCTGTCATAGAAAAAGTTAAGGCTGCTGCTTTTACCTTTAAAGGCGATAAGGCCTCAGAACCAGACTGTTTTCTGGCCAGCTTCTTGCACAGGTTATGGGGAGCGATCAAAGAATTCATTGTACAGATTGTTGAAAAGTCAAACAAAAGCAAAAGAAAACCATACGATGTTCTTAATTTTACTTCCAAAGAATGTGGTGCATCTTCTTTTGATGCTTGTAGTGCCATCTACACGATATTGTCAACAGTCATAAAAAACAGTCTGGGCTGTGGTCAAAGAAGACATTGCACAAGCTATTGAAGAGTCAAGAAAAGAAAAAGTTAACTTTAAAAGAGATCAGTACAACATTGCTCAATTAATCCCAATGAAGAATGCTTCTTTTCATAGTAGTACCATCTATGAGATATTGACCTAAGTCATAGAAAACACTCTTGAAGAAATATTTCCTCACCTATTTTGTTTGAATAGGGATCTTTTGTCCTATTAGAGCAAATTTTAGCTCATAATCTTAGTCCATAAGTTCATCCACTCTACAGCCAAGAACAAGAGGGAAAGAATGATTGTAAAGGTTGACATGACAAAAGCTTATGACCTAATCAAATGGTTCTTTCTGGCACAATCTTAAAAGCTTTTAAGTTTAATAATGATTGGTGCAGCTGGGTTTTCCCGATTTGTCGGGAACTCTTTACTTCTCAGTTTTGGTGAACAATATCCCTACTCAGACCTATTCCGGAGAGGGAAAGAGAGAGAGAGAGAGAGAGGGGGGGGGTCGGAAAATCCATTATTCCTTTACCTCTTTATCTTGGTTGCAGAGGCTCTAGGTAAAAAAAAATGTAAAAAAATGTGGGTTTGTCACTTCATGCCACACAAACTTATTCATTATAAGTTTGTTAATGCTTACAATTCTTGTTGGTGTTGTTGAAATTAGTGTAGCTACAACATTTTAAAGGGTCTTGAACTGTTATGAAGTGGCAGCTGGCCAACTTCTTAGCATCAAAAAAGCTCAGGTCTGCTTCATGAACCCCCTAGGGAAAAGGTAAATGGCCCATGTAGGGAATTAAAATTTGAATGCGGTACCCAACAAATATTTAGGAATATCCTTATTGCTAGGTAAAGTTAAGAAACAGATATGAGACAGTTCAATTTGCTAGTTGACTTCACCTGGTAAATGCAACTCCTAGTGGTAGTGGTTTAAGCTCTTGCTGTATATCTCCTCTCTGTTTAGAATCAGAAATGCTATTAGGAAAACCATTAAGCGCATACACTGCTATTTTTTTGGTCAGACACTAGTGAAAAATCAATTTTTTAAAGCAGCTTTGAAAGAAGTTTTCCATCCAACAATCACAGCAGAAGCAGGTGTGAGATGCTTGCAAACTATGAAATATACCCCAGGTGTTATGGTCATGGGAGATTAGACAAGGAAAACAGCATATTGTGGAGCAAAATTTTGAGGAAAAATATTTAGATTCTATGCAACCTAACAGAAACTTCTCGTTACGTTCCTTTCTCCAAAGGATTTCTCCTCTGAAACTTTGTCTTCTTGCATAAAGGCATCTTAAGTGATCATCCTCCATGGAATGCGAGTGTAACAGGAACCACCTCTTGGACAGCCCCTGGTTAAAGAATGGGAACAGCTTCAGCAGGCATTCAGATGTTAATTTACTGGTCACAGACAAACAAATGAAACACTAAGTATTGATTCAAGCCACAATCGCAAGCTCATTCTTAGAAGTTATGGAAGGATGTTGCAAACTTTCTGTCCAGAACAAGTTGTCCAAGTGGTATAGAAAAAGACACTCGGTGTGGAAAACTACAAAATCTGGAGAATACAGCATCAAAGAAGGCTACAAATACTGATTTATAGAACTGGAAGCAATGGCTCTCATTTGTTTTAAAAAGATACGTGGTGTTGATGTTTATAGCTTCAAGAGGCATTACCCCAGTCGACCAGAAGTCAAGACATATTAATTATAAACATTTATTCAAAGCGCTGGGTCGGCTCAAGTGGAGTATGACGCCTAGTCTTGTATAAATAGGAGAGAGACTCTCCACATTCTATCATTGATTCATTTTTCATTCATTCTGTGTGTCCAAGAAGAAGATTCGCTCTCAAGAAGGAGATTTAATTCTGCTCAGGAATTCGGACTACCTACAGTGCTGGCTTATGTTATTGTATTCTGCCATTTTTTGGCTTGATCTCAAGTGCAATTTTCTGCACTATTATACCTGATCTTTTATTAAAGTGTTGCTGGGTTTTTCTCCCTTGAGAAGAAGGGTTTTCCCAGAATAAAATCTCTGTGTTCATTGTTTTGTGTTTACTTTTCTGTTTTCTGTTAAATCTGATCTAAAACTAACAAGGTATCAAACCTAGGTTCAAGAAATCTGATCAGATTTGACTAAGCAAAATTCCAGGTTGTGTGGAACTGAACAATTCTGTGTTTAGGGCAGAAATCAGACTTATTCTTGGGCAGATATAGTTCAGATTTGGAAGCACCTTTTGAATACCATATTGCAGATCTGCGTAGAGGATAAGAGTAGAAACCATTGCAGACTTGTGAGCTTCTATAGAAGATCATATTTCAGATCTGAGTGGAGTTTTAAGAGGAGCTGCTCAAGACAAGTTAAGGGCAGATTGGAAAGGTATAAAAGGAAGTCAAGATGGAGATTAAATCCTGGTCAGGAGGATTGTTTTGCATCACGGAGAATTGGATTGGTTTTCTACATTGGGTTTCCTCAGAATGGAAATATCTCAAAAAATTCATAGCCACTGAAGGACGTAGCCCCTGATGTGGTTTCTGTATTATAGAATATAGCCGAAGATTATAGGTGATCGAATCTATTGAGGTTGATATTGTAACTTCTAGTGATGGTGTGATCATTGTTGAAATGATATTGAGCATTGTTGGGTAAACGACATTGGTGTTGGAACATACAAGGCAACCTGACATCGGGTATCTTCTTTATCATTGGCGATAAGAGACAATGGCGATGAATGCTTATCAACTCTGTCATCGAGCATAGCAAGACTGCAATTATTCTTGGATGGTTTATATTGTATAAGGGCCACGTTTTTTATTGGTGTTAATTATTATATATGTGCTCGATCGGTGTTATTGTCGGGCCTCTCAACCATCATCTTGCACTATCTATCGCTTCTATGGAGGCATCATTCCTGAGATCGGAGTTTGAAGCTTGAACCAAAGACTATACTAATTGAGAATTTCGAGAAATCTTGTAATAGGATATTGATGGCTATTAATGTCTAAAGCATATTCAAAGAAATATCAAGTTTGGCTGGCAACAACCATCCACGCCGACAGAGACAAACTGTGATAGGAGCATTCTGGGAAATATTTGTAATGTTGCCATCGTTGATCTTCTTGCTATGATTGGTGTAATTATATGCAACACTATGCTGGCCAAATGACTTTTGTGCACGGGAATTGGGTCAAATGAACATTGCGGGTAGCATTATGGATAAAAGACAAAATAGCCGCTTTTAGAAGCAGACAAACAGGTCTTGACTTCTTTCTATTCTACTTCCTGTATGCTGCTAACGTCTTCAGGGGAAACGAAGAAAGTGTATGTTTGGAAATATGTAGCTATTGGTTAATCGGGTTCCTGTCACTATCATGACAGGAAATTTGTAGGCATCTTGCCCTCTGAGTTAGTCAGAACAGCAACAGGGTACTGCGAAGAACAACTTCGCTAGGGTCTAGCAAAGTAGAGCCAGGGTGCACCAAGAGAAGGGCGTCTAAGTCAGAGGGTGAAGATGGGGTCTATCTTGTATTTGTTGTATGGTCTCAATCATAGTTTGCGGACTCGGCGGACTCGAGAGTCTGTTGGCCAGCCGAGTCAACTCGCCACGGACTCGGGAGTCGAGTACAGGAGAGTCTTGGGTCGGGACTCGGGAGTCCCAACCCAGGACTCTCCTGCGCGGCTGGGAGTTAAAAAGGGTTAAAAACCCATGTTTTTTTTTACTTTTTGTTTCATTTTAACATTCAACTTTGTGAAATACAGGTCTGCAAATTGATTTGGGGTTGAAAGAAGCCAGGAGAACGAGCTAAAAAGATCAAAATAGAGCTAGGTAAGTGATCTAACAATTCTTTTTTTTTGTTTTCTTGCATTCAGAATCAAAAAAATCAAGAAAAATAAGGGAAAATGTTGCCAATTTTTTTTCTATTTTCCTTAATAGCCTAATTCCTACTATTTCTAGCTTGGTTTTGCATTCTTATTTTTTTTGCAAATGTTTGAAACTTTGAATCACATTTATTTGCTGATTTTATTTTTTTCCATTTTGAACTTGAAACAACAATGTTGCCTTCAAATCTAAAGGGAACAAGAAAAGACCTTGCATGGAAGTATGGAATACCAGGAAATAAAAAAGGTGAAGTGACATGTACTGAATGCCAGAAATGGATGACAGGAGGAGTAAATAGATTAAAATACCACCTTGCAAGAATACATGGGCAAAATGTGGAGGGATGCCCTAAGACTACTCCTCAGATTATTAGAGAGATGAAGGCCCTTCTTGTTGATTATGAGCTAAAAAAAGATGAAAGACAAAAAACAAAGGATGCCCTAGCAACAGTGATGAGTGGATCCCATTCTACACCATCTATGCCCCATGGTACTGCAAGTCCAAGCATACGTGCTCCACATTCATCTTTTGGTGAGAGTCCTGAGGGTTCCTTTTCTACTGCTAGTGTTGTCCTTCATTAGGACCAAATTATTTTATTCCATGTAATGTTCCAGGAGCACAACCTTCACTTGAAGGTACCGGTTGGAATAAGGAAAAGCATCATGAAGCTAGGATGGTTGTTGCAAACTTTTGGTACTACAATGATCTACCTTTCAATGTTGCAAACAGCCCATATTGGGAAGGTTTGGTGAACACCCTTACAGTTGCAGGAAAGGGGTTTAAAACCCCATCAACTACAGATTTGAGCGGGCCATTGCTAGAGGAAGCCATAAAGAATACATGGCTTGTGGTTGATGAGCAAAAGAAATTTTGGCGAAGAAAAGGTTGCAGCATTTTATCTGATGGGTGGACAGATGGACGAAATAGAACTCTCCTAAACTTTTTAGTGGCCTCTAATGGTGGATTGGTGTTCCTAAAATCAATAGATGCCTCCCATGAAGACAAAAATGTTGAGACTTTATGTAATCTATTAGATGGGGTGGTCCAGGAGGTTG
Organism: Sequoia sempervirens; assembly: GCA_007258455.2. Classification (NCBI taxonomy): domain Eukaryota; kingdom Viridiplantae; phylum Streptophyta; class Pinopsida; order Cupressales; family Cupressaceae; genus Sequoia; species Sequoia sempervirens. The sequence continues at coordinate 30,892 of VDFB02329523.1, read as the reverse complement.
GAGTTGATAATATTGTCCAAATCATCACAAACAACGCAGCTGCATATGTAGCTGCAGGTAGACTACTTATGGAGAGGTATCACACAATTGCATAGTCTCTGTGTGCTGCACATTGCTTGGACCTGTTGCTAGAGGACATTGGGAAGATTTCATGGGTCAAAAGAGTGGTTGAAGATGCAAAAAATGTTACAAAATTTATCTACAACCATACTTGGGTGCTTTCTTTGATGAGGAAATTCACAAATGGCAAGGACCTTGTGCGACCTGGAGTGACACGATTTGCTAGCCACTTCCTCACATTGCAAAGCATTCTTGGTGCCATTGGTCATCTCAAGCAAATGTTTGTGTCCGATGCTTGGAAGGAGTCCTCATTTTCCAATAGACTTGAAGGGGAGAGGATTGTTGCCATAGTTTTTGATGAGACATTCATCAAAAATGGAGAGGAGTTGATGGGGGTAAGTAGCAATCACACAAAAAAAAATTATACATTATAATCTATTTGCTGTTTTTATTTTTTGAGGGGTTAATTTTGTTATAATTTAACATTTGTTTTCATTTTTTTAGGTGACAGAACCTTTGGTGAGGGTTCTTCGTATGGTGGATGGAGAGGGCATGCCAATGGGTTTCATCTATGAGGCCATGGATAGGGCCAAAAAGGCCATATCACATTACTATGGCGGCAACAGAAGGAAATATGAAATCATATGGTGCATCATTGAACGAAGATGGACAAACCAGCTCCACCAGCCGATTCATGCCTTTGCCTACTTCTTGAATCCGAAGTTCTACTTCTCGGACACATTTAAGGCGGATGAGGAGGTCACGGAAGGTCTTGTCACATGCATTGATAGGATGGTGCCTAATCGTGAGCTGAGAGATAAGGTGCTTGATGAGTTGGAGGTGAGATTTGTTACATCTTATTTATGAATTTGCAATGTTGAGCCTTGACTATCTATGAATTTTTTATATTTGATTTACTTTTTCTTTTATCTATTCAAGGTCTACAAGGGTGCAGAGGGGAGACTCTTTTCCTCCCAACAAGCAATTGAAAGGAGAGGAAAACAACAACCAGGTAAAAAATGAAATTAGAAACTTGATTCTCACATATAGATTTTTTACTTTATTCTTATTTCTTAATACTTATATTTTTTAAACATGTTTTTGTAGATCTATGGTGGGAGAACTATGGTGTTAGCACACCAAATCTTCAAACGCTAGCCATACATGTCTTGCCATAGCCATGCAGTGCTTCTAGGTGTGAACACAATTGGAGTTTATTTGAGAACATTCACACAAAGAAGAGAAACAGGTTGACTCAGCAGCGCCTAAATGATTTAGTTTTTGTTCGGTACAACCTTTGCCTTCAAACTAGAAAGGTGGAGGGTGTTTCACACGAGTCCATCGACTTGGATGACATTGATCCATATGGTGAATGGACTATTGATGAACAAAATGATGAGGCTGGTGTCTTCCTTACTGATGAGGATCTTGCTGAATTAGAGAGAGCAGCAGCAGAAGAAGAAGCAGCAAGATTGGATGCCATGGAGGATGACGAAGACACATTTGAATATCATGTTTCCCCTGCTCGATCTCCTAGTCCTCGTTTGGATACTATAGCACGGGCACCTTCTAGTTCTAGGCCTTCAAAATTGAGTACCATTGGGAGGGGAAAGAGGAAGATATAGATTACATGTGGTTGTTAATGTTTTCCTCTTTTTGACATGATTATATGTAAACATTTATAAACTTATGATGCTGTTATGCATTGAAACTATGAGTATTTGATGACTATGAATGATGAAATTTCAATTATTGAGTGTCTGATGATCATATGACATGTGTAATCTTTGAATTATGAGTGTTTGATAATCAAATTAGGCTCTTATGTTCTCTAAATGCATTAATTTGTTCTCTAAATGCATTAATTTGTTCTTGTTTTTTTGTAAAACTATGGTTCTTTTTTTTTCCCGAGTTCATGCCGAGGCTCGAGTCCAAGTCATATTTTTGGGCTGCCAAGTCCGCGGCAAGTCCGAGTTTGCAAACTATGGTCTCAATGCATGTGTGGTCAGTTATAATACATTTTGTGCATAGCTTGTGATGTCAAAACCTTGGTTTTATAGTGCATACATTGTATTGATCTTACATGGGTTAAAAGACAGTTTTTATGAAGTTAACAGGAGTCACATTGATGACTCGGAATGAGATAGTTTGATTCAGTTTGAAAGTGGTTTATCTGATGATTACATTTGTTGACATGTGGCAGCATATCAAGTGATACAGTTGTTTATTTAAACAGTAATTTCACACTGTTATGTGGTCCATTGCAAGTGTCATTGGAGGCATAAAGTGCATCATCTATGGTTGGGATCCAGTGCACTATTCTAGAGCCATCAAATGACAGATTACAGGTCTATGACCAGCGCACCAGATTAGATTGTAACAGCAAGTCTCTGACAAGTGTTCCAGATCAGACTTTAATGAAGTTGTGGCATCCTTCTTCATGCTTCGTGTGAATTTGGCATTACACACTGGAGTTGAATGTAACCCATGGTGTTCACAACTATTCAACAGCACTGTTGATGAAGAAAATTCTCAGTTAAAGGGAACAACTTTATTGATTCCTATGATCATGTGTCAATAAATAAGGAAGTAGACAACAGGGAAGACCAATTTGCAGACTCAAGGATAAAGACTTCAAAGGAAGATAAGAGCTCCCTTTTAATGTAAGAAGTGAGAAGCCCCTAACAAAGTCACCAACTTGCCTTGGATAAAGATCGATCAGACTGAGGATCATATCTGAAAGTCTATGCGGGCTGGGGCAAGACGTCATTGTTTACCCAGAGCAACCATAGCAGGTTCATTATTTCACTGTGTATATTTGTATCTATTAGTCACAATTGCATCTTCATTAGGCTGTGGGTTACAAGCATGCCTAGGACAGTTAGCTCAGCATTTATAATTACATTAGTACATGATAATTTTGTATTGGTCATTTAGTGATGCTTTGAAAGTCAGAATTTACCATCTCCATTGTCTTCTCCATGAGGACGATCTGCTGTTAGTGAAAATTGGCAATAGTTGCAATCATCCTTGACAATATTGTAAACAATCTAAGGAAGTTCTTGATGGATTCCAAGAATTCAAAGCACGAGTTGAGTACATGTCCGGGAAGAGGATTAAGGTTCTGAGATCAGTCAATGGAGGGGAGCTCACTTCCGGAGGATTTTTTGTAATCTTTGTATTGAGGCAGGGATCAAGAGGGAGTTTTGTGTTCAGAAAAATGGAGTTGTTGTAAGAAAGAACAAGTCTATAGTAGAGGCAACGAAGGCTATGATCCATGATCTGAGGTTGCAGAATTTCCTATGGGCAGAGGCTTCCAGAACCATCTTGGAGATGGGAATGAAGAGGCCAAGTACCTAGGGATTCACGGAACAGAGCAAGTGGATCAGCAAGTGTAAGTTGAGTTGCACTCGTGATGGAAGCGTTTCTAGATATGAATGGACACAGGCGATCCCATGGAATCCTATGACACGAGGAATTGTTGTGACTCAATGAGAAGAAGTGAAGATGTCAGCTAAGTGGGTTGCAATGTTGCAAGGCCAGGTGCTCAGTCTTTGAAAGGCCTTTTTCAGCTGTAGAGAACGGAATTGCACAAGGCAGTCAACCTTGTTTTGACATTGGTAGCATCGCAAACCTATTCAGAATAGGGTGATCTGGGATGAGGTCAAGGAGGACTAAGTCCTGGAGTGAAGGAAGGAGGGTTGGACTCTTGCAAGTCAATTGGAGGTGCTGCTAGGAGTAGTACCGGAAGTCTGTGATGGAAACTGTTCCACTAAGGCAAGCATTGCAGGCAATCTTGGACGAGGAGGTCAGGAGGTTGATACGGGTACTTGGAGTTGAGTTCAATTGGGAGTTAGTACTGCAAAAGGTGTGAAAAAGGTGTTTGTGGTGGCACTTGGATGAGAAATCTGCGTAGCTTGAACCCGATCTAGTAGCATGGAAGGTTTTGTATCAAAAGGATGGATCAGCTCAGTGAAGGAAGTCGAGGCAGGGTTCTCGCAATGGTGGAGAGAGTAGTTCTAAAGAATCTACTCAAATCAGGGTAAGTATGGCAGGATTAGAAATGGTGCTGAGGAAAGCAATCCAACTCCAAAGGGAGTCACAGTATCATCAAGATATTCTCCCTATGTCAGGAGAATGGACAAGAACGATGGACTAATCTATCATAGTGTATATTTCTCTGAGAAGAAGTATGAGGTGAAAGCCCTTGTAGCGTATATTTCTTTGAGACGGAGAAATATGAGGTGAAAGCCCTTGAAGCGTATATTTCTCTGAGACGGATAAATATGAGGTGAAAGCCCTTGTAGTGTATATTTCTCTGAGACAGCAAAATATGAGGTGAAAGCCCTTGTACAAATCACATCTCTGAGACTGAATTGTGCTTCCCACAATTGGGTGTAGCCATTGTGGACGTCATGTTGAGAGAGTCCATGACGAGACATGATACCCTTAAGTGGGACTCAAGGAAGACTTTGCTATACCTCCCTAGCTAAGAGAGAGTGTTGATGTTTATAGCTTTAGGAGGTATTACCCCAGTCGGCCAGAAGTCAAGACATATTAATTATAAACATTTATTCAAAGTGTTGGGTTGGCTCAAGTGGAGTATGACGCCTAGTCTTGTATAAATAGGAGACTCATCATTCTATCATTGATTCATTTTTTATTCATTCTGTGTGTCCAAGAAGAAGATTCGCTCTCAAGAAGGAGATTTACTTCTGCTCAGGAATTCGCACTACCTACAGTGCTGGCTTATGTTATTGTATTTTGCCATTTTTTGGCTTGATCTCAAGTGCGATTTTCTGCACTATTATACCTAATCTTTTATTAAAGTGTTGCTGGGTTTTTCTCCCTTGAGAAGGGTTTTCCTAGGATAAAATCTTTGTGTTCATTGTTTTGTGTTTACTTTTCTGTTTTCTGTTAAATCTGATCTAAAACTAACACGTGGAAGGGTAAAGGAATGCCCAAGGCACACATGTATACATAGTTGACTGTTAAAATCCGAATTCTAACTAAAAACAATCTAAGAGAAATGATAGGCCCTTTGTACTGTATCACCTACATGTAACTTTATTGCCTCCTCTCATTGGAAAAATCCCATCAGTATAATCAGGCAGTTTGCAAATTAACCTGATCAATGTTGTTGCAGAGGATTTATCAACCTGGAAAGCGAAGGAATTTCTATTATCCTGGCACTTATGAAAGAAAGGAATCCCAAGGTGAGTCTAACAGTGAGAAAAGACTATAGAACATTACTCCCTAGCCATTAAAGAACTCAGAAGGTTAAAAAGAGATATAGAAGACAAAACAGAAAGAGAAAGAAAGCTAAAGAAGCCCCAGCCAAACCAAAGTAGATTCACACAAGAAAAGACATATTAAAACTCAACTTTAATGGTGGACCCAAATGAAACACTGGTATAGGAGGGGCACGGGATCTAGACAGAGATGTGATCTTATGTTATGAGGTGGATGTAGAAATTGCAACAAACAATATGACAGAACTGATGGGTTTGTTTTATGGCCTGAGTGCATTGTTAAGAAAAAAGGCATATGGAACAAAAAAACAACGAAGTTGATGTTAGCAGATGTGCAACAAAGGGTGAAAGGTCCTGCTTTCCTCGCCCTGCCCTGGGTTTGGCCGATCCTCTAGTTGCGCTCGGCGCCGCGGGGGGCTTGGAGGGCGACTCTACACAAGTTTCCACCTTGCCAATGACTAATTCCTATGGTCTCCGGAAAAGTGTTCGCACTGGGGCTTCTTCGGATCCTCATTGCCTTTCGGAGAAGCTTTCCATCAGGGGTTTAGACGTTGGTGGAGCTGATGTTTCAAAACGAAAAAGTTTTGTGGATGCCCTTGCTTCTTGCTCTTCTTCTCTGCACTACCATGGCTTGCACGTTGGGGGTACTCTCCCTTCTAGGCAAAAATGGGCAAGATCCACCACTTATGGCGGCGTTGTTAGGGGCTCAGGCCGATCTAAAACTCAAGATCTTCTCGGCGGTGGCTGCCCTCCTCTCCCTATCCACCATGCTTCATCTGCCCCCGAAATCTGTTTGGACAACTTTGCTTGTGACAAAGAAGATTTTTGCAAGATCACACTCTAATTTGTAGATTCACAAAGGCTTGGCCTAAACTTTGCGACCTTCATTCATGGATTGATACCAATTGGAAGGATTATCTGGAAGATGAAATTAGTATATACCCATGTGCAAAGGGGTTTTTCATCTTAGAATTTGAATCAATGGAAGACAAAGAAATGGTGCTCAACACTGGACTGTGGGTTTTTCAAGGCAATTTTTTGTGCATGAAACCTTGGTTCCCCTCATTTGATTTGCATACAAAGACATTTTCAACTGCATTCTTGTGGGTTCACCTACCTTACTTACCATTACAGTTCTGGTAAATTGGTTGCCTTAAAGCGATTGGTAATGGTCTGGGGCAATATCATTGCATCTCAAAAGAAACAATCAACTATGAAAACACAACTTTTGCTCGCCTATGTGTTGCAATGGATGTCTCAAAAGGTCTTCCAGCTGAAATCTTTCTCAAAGTTGGAAATAGGCGTTGGTGTCAACCAATCGATTATGAGAAGATTGCATTTAGATGCAGAATTTGCTTTGCTACCGATCATGCTACTGCATTGTGTAATAAAGGGGGGGCCGAAAAGCATGCAAATTTTGCTCCTTATTGCAAGCCTTCGTGGTGGGATGGGGCTGAGTCTTGCCATTACGCTGTTTCTCCTCCTAAAATATCTGCTTATGTTTCCTCTCCCATTCTTCAGAGTTTGGCTCCTGCTCACCCTCCCACCCCTTCGACCTTGGTGCCTATACATGCTCTTGAGTCCATGCCTGATACAAAGTCAATGGGCAATTGCACTGCTTCCTCTCCACATTCCTTAGAGGAATCCAACACTGCACCCTCTTCTCCTCCTTTGGTCTCTTCAACAAACAACAATTGTGGGATGCCTCTTTTGGGGGAAGCAAGTTTGGGTTTGCTTCACTCTTTGGATGTCGAACCTAATTGGACTAAGGTAATGAAAAAGAAGTCGACATCTTCAAAACATAAACTTTCATCCATGAAAGCTGGAAATTTTGAGACGTAATTTGTGGGTGTCCCCTTTTTGGTTCGATGCAAATTCTAGGTGGTTGTTAGATATGGTTTGAATAGTACAATTTGTGTTGTAGTGTTGCACCCCTAGTGGCAAGGGCATGCATTTACTTTCCTTTTTGTTTATGGGAGCTGCCCCCATGGCAATACTTACCTATATAAAAAAATAAAAAAATAAATAACAATTTGACTTTAATTGAAGAACTATCATTAAACACTAAATCTAGAAATGTAGACTTCATAAAGTAAACTAAATGACTCACCTAGTGCAAATCGACTCATTTATTTCCTTCTCCAAACATTTCCCGTGGCAATTGCATAGAGACTACAGCACAACCTTACTTTTCCCCAAGTGAACAGCTAGAGTTCCAAATTCTTTAGCCAAAGCTAGTTGTAGCAAAGCATCAAGATTTGCATGTCTTCAAAGGAGAATGCCCACTATGATTTATCATAGATCAAATACGAATAATATGAGTGATAGCACTCACTTAGATCCTTGCACTCCAAACAAATAAATTGGCGACTTAACTGAAGGAGAATGAGTCACTTTAATGAGTGCCCAAATTAATACCACTGCCTGTGTACACATCCAAAGCTCACTGGAATTGATCTATACCATTAACTTGTGCGATCTTTGAAATCCTTTAAAGAATTTCCACAATAATATCTGCAACTAAAGCTTGCTAAATTTTTGTCATGGTTTTTCTCCATTATTCCCACGATCTACAGAGATTGCAAAAACTTCATCTTCCCTGCAAACGCACATAATGAAGGATAAAAAATACATTGCAGATGCTGGAACTTTTACGCATCATTCATATCACGTCCAACTTCCTCTGCAAACTGCTCACGAAATACTCAAAATATTTTCAAACAATTTCAAGGTTTTATCCTACTCGGTTCCAAGGTTTCTAAAACATTTTGAATTTTTATTTTTCATTCAGTATTGAGAGAGATAATCATGATTTTACTGAACAAATAATGAAAGAAATATTTTGGACGCCCAGCTCTGATACCATGAAAGAAATTTGTGCAGAGGCAAAATAGAAGCTTGAAAATTTTATACACAAATAATGTCATGCTTCTATATATTTGTTCAATAAAAATTACATATATATATAGAGGAGCTATAATTCCTATATTATAGGAAGGTTCCTATTACAACTCCATTATTACGAGATAACAAATAAACAAACTCCTATATATATGAGTTGTTTTAACAGCTCATAATACCAACAAATAAACTACAACCACTAACAAATAATTATAATATGACACACTAACAATCTATGGGAATGATGTAATATTACCAACAACTAGGTCATAATTTTTTGAGTTAGACAGAAGGCATAACAGCCAGCATACTTATACTGCAAGTCACTGTGGGGCTGCTTGTGGCTCTTCTAATCTACCTACATCATCTAACGTCAATGATGATGATGATGCTGGTCTTGAGGAAGACCCATGTGACACTCATTACTGATTATATTATTTTAATATTGAACAAAAAATATCTATCATGATATTCAAAGCTTGACACGTTGACATGAAAGTTTGAAACTAATATAGATATCTTAAATACATCTATCTTAGAAACCTCAAAAGATATCATTACTTACAGAGTTATTTTATTTTACTTTACAATTATTTAAGAATTATTTTATTTTTCTTACATTGTTAATTGAAAAGCTATTTTTATTTACTCGATAGTTATTTTGTTTATTCAAAAGATTTTTTATTTTACTTTAGAACTAATTAAGAATTATTTTATTTTATTTACATTATTTACTTTATTTTTACCTAAAGAACTACTTTTATTTATTTAAGAGTTATTTTATTTTATTTTGGAATTACTTAAAAAAATAATAATAATAATAGGTGAATGTGGCCTAGGGGACCATACACATAGTAGATCCTACTTTTCCACCTTGTCGTGGGAACACAAAGACATAGGATACTTGTCCACTTCCATCTTGGTTGCAACCTTCTTTCTTTGCTTAACTAGAGTATGATTTTCTACAATAGAATCCTCTATATCAAATTTTTGATTTTGTGAAGTTTCCTCCACTAGAGATGACTCCGAGGCATGTTTATTACTCGTTGCAACATCATCAACCATAATGGCACAAGGGACCGAATTGTCATGTCCCCTTTCTCCCACCAATAATTTGATATTATTAATAAAAATAGTGTTTTTAACACTAATAGTATATAATATTATATAATACAAAGTAATAAAAATCAAATAATAAAAAATATACATAATAAAAGCAAATTCAAATTGTGGCACCAAAATTGGGCCCATAGGTCCTAAACAAGGCAGGTATAACTACATTCAATCACTCATTTGGGCATCTGTTTTCATATTGCATTGTTCAACCAAAGTTCAAGAGAATTGTACATTCAAGGATGAAATCCCTTGATTGCAATTCCTAAGGGCTATCCAAGGTTCATCACATAGTGCGCCATCGTGGGGTAAATCATCAATATCGTTCATTTGGCATTGCATACTTTATGGTACATGACAGGATTCATTTCAATCATTGGGTCAAGACACCTATTCTTAATAGTTTAGCTAGACACTACAAGTGGTGCAATGGTTATAACCTGGGCTTCCATCAACAGTGAATCATACCAACAAGTCACCAACACTAGCCAACAATTTGAGACAACACAGGTATTAGATCTCAATGCATTTGCATAGCAAATACAAATCACCCAGAATTGCCATAAAACCAAATAATCACAAACAATGATTAACAATCTGCTCATTAGTTTCAAGTCGCTTTGCAAAGGGAATCAAACCAAGTCAAATCACCTCTTGTCTACCATCATCCAACCATTTGAGGAAGGAACAAGGGATGCGTCTAGTCCAAGGATTGCTTTCTCACACCATAGATTGACACATATTAAGACAATTTGCGGTGTCCACCTTGTGGACTATCGCCAAGGAGGTTTCGAGTCATCAATCAAGTGATCCTACATGCGCCATCAATAGCTTGTGCATCGGCGATGAGTAGACTATGCTTCTCTCCACATACAACACACTGCTCCCTGTATTGTAAGTCAAGTGTACACCTACCTATCACAAATCTATGTACTGAGATGTTCAATCTTGTATGATAGCGATATTACTAGTTTAATCATCTATATCATAGTTGGAAAACTCGCCCCAACAAAAAACTCGCCAAGGGAAAAATTGGAGAGTTTTTTAAAACTTGCCAAAAACTCGGCAAAAAACTCGGAAAATGAAAAAATTGCTTAAATTTCATTAAAAACACATTTTTTTTGCAAAATTCAATAACAAGATGAATCCAATGAATCCATAAACGAGTACAAAAGTGTTTTCTATTAATTTTGATTGACTTTAATGTAAATTGATTACAAAATCGCATTCTCATGCGGAATCCCGATGGCTAAAAGCCTGAAAGTCTGATACATGAAAACAGTAAAACTAGAACTAGAAGCAAATACTAAACAACAACTAAATACAACATGCTAGGCTTTCCTCTTCCCTAGTCTAGCAACAGCTAGGGAAGAAGGGGTGGGTCCTCTAGTCCTGCCGCGTGTGCGTGGTGCTGGTGGTGGTGGCTGCGGTGCTACTGCTGCTGGCTCTGGCTGGATCTCATCCAACCCTACATCTCCGACTCCTGATGCACCCACATCCTCCATTGCCTCTCTCTCAAAGTCAAGGATTTCATCTGCGCTAAACAATGGAGGCTGCTCCTCTCGCCCTGTCCAATCACTATAAGGATCTATCTCATCTAAGTCAATAGGATCCAGTGATTTTTCTTCAACTCTCTTTATGCGCAACCGAAGGTTGTATTGCACAAAGACCAAGTCATTGAGGCGCTTTTGTGTTAACTTGTTCCTCTTTTTCGTGTGAATGGACTCGAACAAGCTCCAATTGCGCTCACAATTGGATGCACTACAAGGCTGACATAGAATGCGGAGGGCAATTTTTTGTAGATTTGGGGTTTTTCCACCCCAATTTTTCCACCAAACATCTGCAAAAAAAAAAAGAAAATTGAAGAGTTAGAAAACAAAGTCAAAGACTCAAAAGTCAAAAGTCAAAACACATTTTATCAAATTCTAAGATGCATGTGAAATAAACTTAAAATTTAAAGACTCTGAATTTTATACCTGGTGGCAGAGTGGTTCTTCCTCTAACAGCCAGCTCCGAAGAAAAGAGATTACCAGTTGCCTCCCTGTATATATCCATCTCCTTGACGATGAGGTCTCTCACTGCAACCTCGGGTTCCATCCTCTGAATGCATGTTGTGAGCCCCTCCATAACCTCTCCATTAGGATCAGAGAAGCTCTCTGAGAAGAGATAAGAAGGGTTGAGGAAGTACCCTGCTGCATGGATGGGTTGGTGGAGTTGATTGTTCCACCTCCTATCAACAATCTCCCATATGGGATCAAATTTGAGGCTGTCCCCCATGTAATAACTTTTGATGGCCTCCTTGGCCCTATCCATGGCCTCATAAATGTATCCCATTGGGTTTTCATCCCCATCTACCAAGCGGAGGACTCTAACCAAGGGCTCCGACACCTAGATTAAAAATACAAAAAGATCAAAGTTAGAAATTTATAATGAAAGGCTTAAAGTTAAATTAAAAAATATATATTTATATTCAACTTGAGATTAAAATTAAAATCAAAGTTTTGAAGTTACCCTCACGATCTCTGTAGCTTTTTGTGCAAACAAGGGGTCGAAGACTATTGCAGAAATTCTATCTCCTTCGGCCTTCTTTGAATATGAGGAGTCATTCCATGCTTGACTCACGAACATTTGTTTTAGAGAGCCCAAAGAATCCAAAATGCTTTGCAACGTTAGGAAAATTGTTGCAAACCTTGTGGCACCCGATCTCACCAACTCCTTCCCTTGCGTATGCTCTCTCATCAAATTAAGAACCCAAGGGTGATTGTAGATATATTTTGTGATGCTCCTTGCATCATCTACAATCGGTGCCACCCAAACAAGTTTGCCTATGTCCTCCAAAAGAAGGTCAAGGCAATGAGCCGCACAAGGTGACCAAAAGAGTGATGGATGTCTACTCTCAAGCATCCTTCCAGCTGCCACATACGCTGCTGCATTATCTGTGATGACTTGCACCACATTAGCAATGCCCACCTCCATCACAACTTCATCCAACAACGTACACAATGTATCTGCAGTTTTTATCCTGTTGGAAGCATCCACCGACTTCCAAAACACAACTTCACCTTTGGAAGCAACCAAAAAATTAAGGATGGTGCGGTTTCTCCCATCCGTCCACCCATCAGAAAGAATTGAGCAGCCAAATTTCTTCCATTTAGTTTTTTGCTCTTCCACCACATGCATTGCCCTTTCGGTTGCATTTGTGAGCAAACTGCAAGTACAAAGTAAAATAATTAAATAAGTACAAAATTGTAAGTTTTAAACAAAAAATAGCTTGAATTCAACATAAATAATAAAGTAATTTAAATTTTAAATTAAAGAACATAAAATTTAAGTTGACTTGTCACTTACCTCCCACTCAAATCTTTGCGAGAAGGTGGCTTGAAGCCTTTTCCCGCAACTGTCAATGAAGTGACCATATTGTGCCAATAGGGACTACTCGCCACATTGAATGGTATGTTATTGAAATACCAAAAATCAGCACATGCCATTTTGGCATGTTCATGCACCTCCTTGTTCCACCCTGTAGCCTCCAATGATACCTGTGCTCCTGGTGTGTTTCTTGGCACAAAAAAACTCTGTGGGTTGCATGAAGATGAAGGTGGTGGTGGCATTGGCACTCTAGTCGAACTAGAGGAAAAGGGGGGCCTAGAGGATGGTGTCCGTGTGGCTGTGGCTGTGGCGGCTATGCCATGAGTGCAAATCCGTGGACCATGAAGAGAGCCCACAATGCCAATAATATCTGCATCCTCATCTAACTCTATCTCCATGTCCTCGACCCCGTGCTCCTGAGTCCCATGGGCATGCACATGTCCATTGGCACTGGCTATGGATGCTGCTATGGCTTTTTTAGCCCTCTCCCTTTGCATTTTTTTTTCCTCAACAAGTGAAAGTAGGGCAAGCATCTCTCTTCTAATCTCTTCTTTGGGCTGCCCACAAACCTTGGAATCACGCTGAGGAATGCCTGCTAGATGGTATTTGAGGTGATTTATGCCTCCATGATATGTATTTTTGCATTCACTGCAAACAACTGTTCCAGGCACTGGCCCTCTGACACCATATTTCCATGTAGGGTCTCTAGCCCCTGCAAGACGAGTGCCTGGAACCCATGATGATGGTGTGCAAGGGGTGGAACTTGATGGGGCAGGGGCGGAACCTGATGCTGAGCCTGAACCAGAGCCAGAAGCCATTATAGTGTGTAATGTGTATTCACTGATCAATGATCAATCTACACATTCAAAAATATGTACAACATATTACTTTTTTAATACAAAAAAAATTTAAAAAAACCTAAAATCATTAAAACTTCAAAAATCTAGAGCTAAATTTGATTTAAATTGATACAAAAGTGTTTAAATGAATTATCAATTAACATTATTAACTAATCTATCATTCTACACAAAAAATGAACCTAGGTCTGAAAATTTCAAAAAATAGTGAAAAAAATGAAAAAAATCAGCAAAAATCAACAAAAGATTGTGATGAATCTTGTTTTTTGGATTCTAAATGCAAAAAAATTGTTTCTTTGTGCTCCATCATGTCTTTTTTTCAATTTGGAATGAGTATTTTGCAAGAAGAATGAAAGAAAATAATTAATCAAAAACAAAAAACAAAAACAAAAACCCTACCTGTGAATCGAATTTCCCTTCAAAATCCACACAAAATGGCGTTTGAATCCGCTCTCCTCAATGGCAAATCATTGGAAATGATATCTCCTTGCTTGGGGGGGGGGGGGTTTAGCTCCTCACACAAAGTATCAAGTGATTTCGAAATGAAATGAACATAATAAAAGACATTTTTTGACTTTATTCCTGCGCAGGCGAGTTTTTTGCACGGACTCACGAGTTTTTGGTGAGTACTCGCCACTAAAAACTCGAAAAAACTCGTTTTTGCAGGTTTGGCGAGTTAACTTTGAAAAAACTCGTTTTTTAAAAAAACTCACGAGTTTTTTAAGACTCGGCGAGTTCTCTGCAAGTATGCCAACTATGATCTATATCATCATATAGTTTACCAAAGTAGTCAACTGTTATGTTGATGCCTAATGTTAATTGAATGATGTGGTTGATCTTAGTCTGTGATAACATTGTTTAATTCCCCTAACAACATAATATGATAATTCCAATTTACATAAATTGGTTGTATTGTGATCCATTTTCCTTAGCATCTAGTTGTTTATGCATCAAAGTGGCACACTCCCATCCAACACGGAAGATTGTTGACATAGATTAAATAACCTAGCTCATCACACAATAATAAATTAGATTTTGCTAAGGTTTTGACCTTAGCACAATCCTTTGTAATAGGATAAATAAGTTGATGGCTACTATTAGCCCCTTTCACTAAGTATCCTACTTCCAAGGACTGTTTCCAAGAGGAGAAAAAATTTTGAACAATCCTCAACCTTATGGCCTATAGCATAACAACATCTACACCTAAATTTGTAACCTCTTCATAGTCCACCATTTGGTTCCAAATCTTGGCACTAGCTTTGATTTTGATTTCAACTAGTAAGGGTTCCGAAAATTCTATTTCCGCTAAAATCCATGCAAATGTGAAGGAAGAACATAGAGTGAAGAAGAATTGTTCTTCTAAAGATGTCGGAATTGAGATAAATTTCATGATGGAGTTTCCAACATAGCATAAACACAAAGAACCCTAAAATGCAATGGTGGATTTGGGAGCCACACCCAAACTAGAAAAGTAGAGAAATATTTTATGAAGGGGTTGAAATATAGGTACCATGGCTTCATACCTAGATAAAGTTTGCCCCAAATCCAAGGGCCTCTTTGTAACAACATTGCTCAATCTTCAGGAAGTTCACAAGTAACATAAAAAAAACTTTAGCACAAGAGCCAATAAAAAGCTCACCATCCAATAAGGGTTGCCAATGTATTAATATCAGTGTTACCCAAGGACACATCCCCGGATCTAAATCCACCCGTCCTGTCCTAGGGACATCTCGAGGACAGGGGACGGCCAGGGGACGGCAGCAGTGTACTTTGTGTTTTTTTATTTTGGCTTTTAGATCATAATTGAAAAAAAACACCATATGGCAGCAATGTAACCTTTGGACATTTTGTAATAAGTTTATAACTTGTATGTTATTGTTTAATATCACATGCATATTGACAATGAATTTTGAATGCATATTGAGTATTGACAATGAATTCTTATCACAAATGTTATATGCTAAGTTTCTATAATGTATATATGCATGCTTTGTCCGTGTTTCCATATGAATATTTAAAATTTCCCTATATATTTTAAATTTTCCTATATTTTATATAGTCGTCCCCTAGCCGTCCCCAAAATAGGCTTGAAAAATTGAGGACTTGGGGACTCGTCCTGCCATCCCCTGCCGTCCCCATCCCTAAAACTCGCTCGAGGTAACACTGATTAATATCCATTTATTCAGCTCAGCCAAACTCAGCCAGAAGTTGTGGAAGTGGCAAATAAATGAGTGTTTTTTATGGAGCTCTTCCTCCTCTTTGGCAACTACACCAAGATCAACTATAGGTGAATGTTTGCTCAGTATCACAAATGAAGATCTTCCTTGCTCCACCTTATTCTAATTACCAAACAAGGATGAATTAACATCCACATTGCACAAGCCTTTAGAACTTGAATCTTTCTTAGAAATAGGCATGTTCAGCTACAAAAAGACATAACATTGAGCTTGGGAGGCACCCAAACCCACCACTACCATTTGCTTGGCATCCCCACCATTCTCAACCTTGTCTTGCATAGGTGATGATCTTGTGAGGGGATCATTGAAACATTTTGTTGTAGGTTGTAGCAAATCAGGAGCCCACAATGGAGAGGTCTATGAGGAGATTTTGGAATTCGCATCGATTGCCATGCCATGCATTATGAGGCTGCCATTGGCACTGTGTGAAGTGGCACAAAGATAGGAAGTGAGATAGGGTTTCCACAGGTCGGTGGGTTTTTGGGAGCAACATTTTTTTGTAGCTCATGCAAATATTGATCACTTAGAATTATTTTATTTATTTATATTGTTTATTTTTCTGAAGAGCTATTTTAATCTGCTTAAGAGTTATTTTATTTTACTTTAGGATATGAATTATTTTATTTTACTTACATTGTTTACTTTATTTTTATCTAAAGAGCTATTTATATTTACATAAGAGTTATTTTATTTAGTGAAGAGTTCTTTTATATTATTTTACTAAGAGATATTTTATTTTATTTACTTAAAGACAGTTATTTTTTAATTTTAATTTTTTTTTAATATATGTTGGCTGAGTTTTAGTTTTTTTGTGTACAGTCACAATGAGATGACCTGTTACAGCCACTGTAGAATGCCTCTCAGCATAATTAGCATGCTATATTTCAAATTTTTAATGATTGTGGTAATTTTGTTTACCATATACTATTATGTGTGGTATTCTGAACTTAATTCCTGTTTTTAGGCTGCAACTATGTATATATTTATGATTATGTTTTTTGTACAGATGCATCCAGAATGTATCCAGTCCAAAAAGAAATTGTCATACCAGTGTACTATAACCACAGACCCGTGCCCAATTTCAATTTGACAACTTAATTAACTTGGAAAGAGAGTATTCCACCAAGTAGACAATCTCCTTGTCTTCTACTTCTGCCATTTCTCCCTATTACAAACAGAACTGAAACATACAATAATTCTTACAATTCTCCAATTTGTAGCAATGCCTTTGATGGTTGCATGCATGGCTATTTATAGATTTCTAATGACAGCATAGTTCTCCTAGGCCCAAGAAGAATTTCAACCATAACCAGAAGCCATACAGATATCTGTTTGGATCAGATTCCCTGAACCTGAATTCAGTCTTCTGTTCAAGTTTTCCTGTTATGATACAATTTCCAGCTCTGTTTGGATCACTAATTATAAAAAGAAAATTTATTTTTGCAGAGAAATCAAAAAAAAATCCGCTCCACTTTGGGGATCAAAAAATCAGGAGAAATAGTCAAACAGCCACTAAATATTTCCGTAACTTAAAAAGCCCTGGCCTTGCAATCACGGAGAAGGATGTTGTAGACCACAGTTGTCCACAAGCAGAAAAAATTATTTTCCACATAACACTTTACAAAGTATCGATTTTTTCAAACATTGTATATGCTCAAAGTTGGAAGAATTTTCAGATTAAAAACTATTTTAAAATTTTATACAGAAATCAAAATGAAGTTTCACAGTAGTTTGGGGATAAACTAAAGAAAAATAGTAAATTTATGAATATTACCAATAAAACCCTAAACCTTAACTTTCATGGGAGAGGGGGACAATTTTTTAGGCATGAAGGCATTTTTTTACTGCAGATTGGGAATTAAAAACATATAAAACAATCAACTTGCAACTAGCAGGCAGTAATCCTTAAACCCCAATATTTCCCTACCCAAAAAACTCTGGAGCTCGCACAAGGTATGGTGAAGAGAATTATAAACAGAAAATGTTCTATGGGCAGTTGAAACTATTTTATTGACAGATGAAATTATTTTTCATGTGGTTAAGGACATAGAAATCAGGATGAAGTTTCATTGTAACTTGAGAATTGATAAAATGGATAAAAAATTCAATATGCCACTGAAATTCTTCCTTTCAGATGATTCCTGACTAAGCACAAGACAAATGCTGCTGAAATTCCCTAACTTAATATTCAGAGGAAAAAATGTTGCATAGAAACTAAGACAGGTTTAACTGCAAATTGAGGAAAATTAAAGAAAACTAGCCAATTTCAACTCTTCGGCACCAAACTCTAAATGAGAATACTTCCAGTACCAAACTCTTAGGCATGAAGGCATTTTTTTACTGCAGTTGGGAATTAAAAACATATAAAACAATCAACTTGCAACTAGCAGGCAGTAATCCCTAAACCCCAATATTTCCCTACCCAAAAAACTCTGGAGCTCGCACAAGGTATGGTGAAGAGAATTATAAATAGAAAATGTTCTATGGGCAGTTGAAACTATTTTATTGACAGATGAAATTATTTTTCATGTGGTTAAGGACATAGAAATCAGGATGAAGTTTCATTGTAACTTGAGAATTGATAAAATGGATAAAAAATTCAATATGCCACTGAAATTCTTCCTTTCAGATGATTCCTGACTAAGCACAAGACAAATGCTGCTGAAATTCCCTAACTTAATATTCAGAGAAAAAAATGTTGCATAGAAACTAAGACAGGTTTAACCGCAAATTGAGGAAAATTAAAGAAAACTAGCCAATTTCAACTCTTCAGCACCAAACTCTAAATGAGAATACTTCCAGTATCTAATGTTTCCCAGTTAGCTGCTTTTCCATTTTTCAGTGCACATTTACTATTGATGAACATCTGAAAACAAAGAGTTTCCCCATATTCTGTAAAACAATAATTCTTCTTCGATATCTCACCAGCTATCTATCTATGTGAAACTTATTGAATCTTGTGGAAACAGAATAATAGTTATAGATTAGTACTAATCTAAACAAATCAGTACTGTTTAGGATTTGCAGACTTCTGAACTCCTAAAAATGTAGGTTTCCTTAAAATTATCCCTAACCCTAAACCCCAATTGTTTTCTACTTGCACAGTGCTCAGAGAAGGTCATTATAGACTAGAGTTATATATATAGGCAGTTAATTTTTATGTGGTGGACAATGAAATTTCACAGTAATTTGGAAATATGGTAAAAGTGAGACCAAGTCAATAGACTTCTAAAATTTTCTTTGTAGACTGAAATTTCCAGAACTTACGTGGGGTTAATATTGCTTATGTTATCCTAACTAAATTTTCAGAAGAAAGCAGCTTTTTACATGGAAATAAAATAAGTATTTGAACTTTAAAGTGCAGAAAAAATTAAGAAGAATAAAAGGCCAATTTGCAACCATTCGGAAGTTAAACCTAAACCCTATGATGCAGAGAGTACCTCTACTCTCCCTCTAACCACTCCTCTCGGTACTGATGATCTGCATATTAGATTTTTAAACATCCACAAAACACCAAAGAATACAGTAATAGCTAATAGCCAAAACAAAACAAAAATCAGAACTCAGATTCATTATCACAGAAGACAAATGAAACTAGTAGAAACAGAGACAGCAAAAAGAATCATCAATCCTTTTATTTCAATCACCAGAAAAGAAAAAAAAGTCTTCCATCCCAAACTTCCCCACAGCCAAAAACTTTTTCTAAAACCCAAAAACCTCCACTCCCAAAAAGACCGCCAAAAAAACCCACAAGAAGGGGGAAAAAAGGCCAAAAATAGTAACTGTCCAAATCTGATAGTTACGAACCAAAATTGCACAAACAGCTAAACAAATATAAGACTGACGGGTAGTGGGAGCCCATCCATTAATCAACGGTTACATTATCTTCCCTGCCCTTGAAAGGTTTTGAATCACTTGGTTCAGAAGAATCTTATTTTGTAAATTTCATGAGATCTTCTTCAGTGATCCAAGTGTTGTTGGAATTAGGTAAACCCACCCATTTTACCAAATACAACTTATAATTCTTGGCTCTTGTGGCAGCAATCTTAGTGTCCACTATCTTTTCAATTTGCTCTCTTCTTTTTCATGGCAATGTACTCAACAAGTCTCCCAGCACATTTTCAATAAGAACTTGTTCAGGACCTGAATGGTAAGGGTAAAGATCTGCAACATTGAAGATATGACTCATATCCAAATCTCCAAGCAAATTTAATAAATAGGCATTCTCACTAATTTTCTTTAGTATTTTGCATGGTCCCACTTTCCTAGGTTTTAATTTGTTATAAGTGCCTTGAGGAAATCTTTCTTTATGCAAACACACCATGACTTGCTCACCTTCCTCATACTTTGTCTCTCTGATGCAAATCAGCATTCCTTTTAAACTGCTCATTAGTTAGTTGCAGCTTGTGCCTCACTTGTTGTATTTCTTGTATATGCCTTGCAAAGTCCTCTGCATCTTGACTAACTCATTTCCCATTTGGAAGATAAATAAAATCAACAACCCCCTTAAGGTTGTTTCCCAAAACAACTTGGAAAGGAGACTTACCAGGACCTATTGATGCTTGAATTAAAAGCAAACTCAGCTTGTGCCAAAATCAAATCCCAATGCCTTTGATTCTCCCCAACTAGGCATCGAAGCAAATTACCCAAACTCCTATTTACCACCTCGGTTTGACCATCCGTTTGAGGGTGATAGGTTCAACCATACTGCAGTTTACTATCAAGCTTTCTCCACAAAGTCCTCCAAAAGTGACTCAAAAACTTTGTATCTCGATCGCTAGTAATAGTTTTGGGCAGTCCATGCAGGCAAACAATTTCTTTAAAAAATAAATCAGTAACCTTACTTGCATTAGTAGTCTTTTTGCATGGAATGAAGTGGGCCATCTTTGAGAACTGATCCACAACAACAAAAATAGAAGCATTTCCTTGCTGAGTACGAGGTAATCCCAACACAAAATCCATGCAGATGTCAATCCACGGTCCCTCAAGAACGGGTAAGGGTTTGTATAACCCTGTGTTTTGCTGTCCTCCTTTAGAAACTTGACAAAATCTACATATAGAAACAAATTTATTCACTTCCTTAACTGAGGCCAAAAAAAATCTCGCTTACCAAGCTATATAAGTTTTGTCCCTTCCAAAGTGTCCCCCCAAGCCATTTGAATGCATTTCCTAAATCAGTTTTTTCCTCTTGGATCCTATGGGGATACAAAGTTGGAGTCCTCTAAATAAAAATCCACCTACCAAAAGTAATCTTCAGAAAATTTACTCCTTGCAACAGTAGGACTATTGATTGCCTCAATAATTTTGCTGAAATAAGGATCATTTGCATATTCTCCTTTCATTTCTTCAAACCCAACAATCTCATTGGTCATTGAGACGAGTAAGTGACATCTTCTACTTAAAGCATCAGCCACTACATTAGTTTTGCCACTCAAATGTTGAACCATAAATGTATAGTTCTGCAAAAAGGAGACCCATTTGGCATGTTTATGTGATAATTTGGCTTGGGAGTTGATATATTTCAGCACTTTATGTAATGAGCCTTGCTCAAACTGATCACAATTTGCCCCAATTTGCAGCCTTGTAATTTCTTCAAACACTTTGTATGCAATGTGTAGGTGGCTGATATGTTGTTTTCAGTTTGTTGTTTGATGCAAGATTGAATACCAAATGATTTTTGAAAGCTTAAATAGATTTCTACAACTACTATGCAAGCATTTAGATGAATTACAATGCTCCTATGCAATTTAAAATCAAATAATTCTTCAATAGCAATATGCCTTGAAAGCCTTAGAGTGATTACAATGTATTATGACTGGGAAATATGCAACTACAGTCATCAATTATTACATCACTTATAAGATTGACACTAAGGCTGTTTGCCTCCTACAATGCGATCACAAGTGGCTGGAATGACAACATCCTCCTAAAATCAAATGATAATGCAATGCAAATATTAAATGGCACCTGATTGAACGATTCCCTCAATCTGGAATTAAGTCTTGTGACTGCAGGGCTGCGTCTGGAGTAAGCCTCCCGTATATCCGTATTGCTTCCTCAAACTGCGCCAAGCTTCAGGAATCACCAAGTCGAGCCAGGATAAACTCTTCAGATAGCAGAATGGTGTGAGCTTCAAAGACCACGACCAAGAGTCAGAGACGCCAAGGAGACTATCTTGGATGATTGAAGTTGCACCTGGGAATGTAATCGTCCCTTACAACCGATGAGGAATACACCTGCAGCGTTAATCTTCAAGAAGAAAAACATTCACGACAGAGCTCGAATCAATGTCTCTCAAGCTCGCCAAATATTCCAATATCGAATCATCAAAGTATTTACGGCAAATAAAGTATTGAAGATCACTTTATACCCCGAATATTATTTCTGACTATAAATCTATTTCTCACGGCTTGGCTTTTAAGATTTCCGTCCCAAATAACAATACTCGTGGATATCTTCAAAATATGATATTCGCCCAAGTCACCTTAGAAATATAATTGCGGCCCCACTTATATATTTGTTCCTGAATAAATCGAGAGCTTATGATATCAGCTTCAGGCAAATATCATTCCCGTCAAATATTTAATTATCAAATAATATTTTTTTCTAATATTCAGAATAACTCCACAATACTGCATTAATTGAAAACTTCTGATGACTTTATTCTGAAGATGAACTTTCAGCACAATAATAAATAATGCAATAATAAGCAGAAGATTTTTATTTAAATTTGCAATAATATTGCAAATAAATACTTAGCTCCTCAGACAAGCTGAATACAATCATTTTCTCCAAATTTGGCCAAAGGCCACAAAATTTGCAATGAAGCACAAATGGAAGACTGAAATATCTTCCTCTCAGCTGCAATAATTCAAATGATATTTCTCACCCTCACAATTGCTATCAATAGGAAGTTTTTGTTTCCTATGACAAAGAAGCAATCTGCAGAAACCCTAGGCTCCACAAGATGAAATGACAAACACCAACATCAACATCAAATCTGCCTGCTGAGAATGAAGCCCAAGATGGTCTATTTATTCTTTCTCCCAATTTCTCCAGAAGCTTCTAAAATATTCTTTTATTTTATTTAAGTGACTTTATAATATATTTTAAAATCAAGTCACTTTATTAAATTAATTAAATATAAGGTCACCTTTTAATTTTAATTTTATTTGATAACCTTATAATTAATTAACTTAATACCACTTAATGATTTAATTAAAGTAACTAATTAGTCATCCTCTTGAAAATCGTTATTTTGGACAACTTAATTAATAATTAAATCAGATTACCTCCAAAAACGGGGACATTACACTTTATTGTTTGTCAGCAAGATGAATTCTCTATATAATAAGTAGTGCCTCCATTGTTTCAATGTTTGGACAATAGCATACAATTCTTTATCATAAGTACCATACCTCTTCTTGGCATCATTTAGTTTCTCACTAAATTAGGCAATTGGCTTGCCCTCTTGACTCAACACACCCCTAATGGCCACTGCCGAAGCATCACACTCAATGGTAAAAATCTTCTCAAGTCTGGTAAGGCAAGGATAGAGGCTTCTGTCATCTTCTTTTTAAGCTGCTCAAAACTTCTCTCAGTTGCTTGAGTCCAAGAAAAATACTTTCCTTGTAATATCCCCAATGGAATCTGCCCTAAAATTTCTAATTTATTTTCCTACACTTTTCTGATTTAGTTTTTCTGCTCAAACCCTAGGACTGAATTCTGATTTTTAGTTTCAGAATGATAAACACTTATAGGCATCCAATAAACATATGCCAAACATTTAGATATCATCAACTATGATAACAACCATGAAACTCAACCATCCAAGTGCCAAACATAGATCCAATAAATCTGATTCCTGATTACAGAGAACTGCTGCTACAAAACTAAATATTCTGGACTGATTTTACAATGAATTCATGGGCTCAAACATGCCAAACATATGCCCGAATTTCTGCTCTACAAATCAGACCTAAAACTATGATTGTGCATACCAAATATATGCAAAATAGTCTTCAAATATCAAACCCTAGATGGGCGAATTCCTCCTTGGCAAGCGCTTAGCGTTTGCTGCTCCAAGTATGCAAAATCGCCCTCCAAAGATGGGCGCTCAAGTCTGCTCCAAAGTGGTGGTCCAAATTAGGGCAAAACCCCAATGCAATATGCTCACAAAATGCCACAACAATGCTGCTCCAAATCTGATTATGCAATGATGCTCCAAACCTCCAAATGTCTCCAATGAAGTGCAATTAGAACTCCGTCATGAGTTTTCCACAAGATGAGCTAGGGTTTCGTCCAACTCACCGCATTCACAAGGGCTTTCATCCTCGGAATGAAGACCAACCAAAGTTGCAGCCAAAGAGAAGAATCTCCAAAATAAAATAAGATATGAATGAATATACCCAAATGACCTCAAATGTTCTTATATTTATGGCCACCTTTCCCCTCCAAATCTGGCCAACCTCCTCAAGGCAAAATATTTATATTATTTTCTTTTTTTTTCCCCTTCAATCTTGGCCAACCTTAATAAAGTATTCTTATATTATTTTTATTGTCTTCTACAAGGGAGCGAACCTCTTTATGACCTTTGATATTACATTTTTAGGCCCTTCCATAGGTCGTCCACCTTCAAGGCCATTTTATTTAATTATTTCTCTGTCACCAAATGGCTCATAAAACCATAGGAAGTCACTTCATATCTTCAACTTGCCCAATAAAATTGATCAAATTAAAATATTAGGTCATCCCCTTTGTAACAACCATCCACTTAATACTCAAGTAATCTCAAGAATTTACTAGAAGGTAAATAAACTTAGTAAACATGAGAGAGAAAAAAAAAATTTAAAGTTAAAACATTTGCATATATGCACAAGAATAAAGTACAACTTTTCCAGATAAATTCAAACTTGAATTCACATGTAATCATAACTAGAGTCAAGCTAATTCCTTACAATATTCATTTATATCACATAAAATAAATTTGGCATAAAGAATAGTTTTACCTCATAGGTTTTTTTCTATCATAAGCCAGAACATGGAGTTCACTACATCCGGAATGTCGATCTCTATCTTCACAAGTCTCAGAGAGTCTACTGCTATAGAGGGAGAGCATCATCCAAGTGCTTTTCCTCCAACCACGGACTCAAGTGGTCCCCCGCGCACTTCCAAACTGGAAGTAACCCGGCCCTTCTCGAAGAGTATAGATATAAGGAACTGTCAAGTTTCACCATCTGAGTCCTAGTGATGTGTTCTACAAAACTCAATCAACCACACAACTCTAGATCCCTTCTAGCTAAGTATGATCACTATGATTGGTCATTCCATCTAGACACACACCTCTGACTCGTCTTAGAAACTATCTCATCCTATAGTTTTTCTTACTTTATTTGGTACTCTAGACTCAAACTAGTCATTATAGAAAATCCATTCTAGCCAATCTGACTTAGAACTAATCCTTAATCTAGGATATTCATTCAATGTAAAGATTTGGGTATTTCAACCCTTTTAAAAGTCCCTTATTGCATCCTTGCAATATCTAGGGTTTTTGACTTCCTGTCATATTACTCTCAAGATTCAATACCCAACATCTTGATGCGTTAAATCGAGTTTCGACATTATCGTAGAATCTCTTAAGATATTATAAAGACTTCCTATCTTGTTCTATGGTTTTCTCAACCTTTCACTGTCAATCAATATATATATGTACAATGTCATATCCGACATAAGAGTTATAGACTCCCTACATCCTCCTTGTTTCAATACTAGGGTTTAGCTTCTCTAACCCAACACATGGAAATATCAACATCCTTGATTTTCCAAGGGTAATAACATAAGTGTAATTAATCATAAGAACAAATTGCTTCTAGTCTTTCCTAGACCACTTGACATTGTTTGAGTTCACATTTTACATACATGAATAAACATAGTATTCAATCTATTTCTTTACCAATATAATATCTAAAAGAATACTATCATTTCATATCAATAGTCTTGATCTAAGTCAATCTTCCAACATAAGTTAGGTTTCCCCTTCTCACCCACTCTCAGGTGTCTTTAGCCATATGGACGACACCATGTCGTCATCAAGACGCACATAAGGTTATAAAAAGTATATAGACATCCTTTTCAAATACCCCACCAAGGAGATTTCAATAAGGAACATATCGAGGAAGGAAAGAGGGCTTTCCTTTCCAAGGACCCGATTATTAATACAAAGTCACTCAACAAGTAGTTATTAAGAACTCAAGAATTAGTTATACATTACTCGAGTAAGCATTCTTGATAGAAAATCTAGCACTTAGTTGTGCTTCAGTCCTTCTCCCACTTATTTACTTCTCAATTAGTCAAGCTTGGTTCACTACCAACCAAGAAACTACGGTTTGATATTACCTTTTAATAATGGAAAGAATCTCATATTAAGCAATGATGGTTTCATGCTGCATTCCCAACCTTATCTATGCCAAGAAGGGTTCGAGGGAACATACCCCGACTACCTTTTAAGTATCTAAATCACTCTAAAACAATCAAGAAATATGCTTTCACATTGTGTACATTTAAATAAGTCTCACAAAGATTCATGCATGATGTGGATTATAGGCAAGACTGCCCCATTACTGGTTTTCATAACCATTATTTTCACAATGTATACGTGTATACAAAGAAAAGGAAAGGTCCAATATTAAAGAAGAAAGATTACTTACCTTGACTAGTTGTCAGTAAGGAATGGCAACACTATGCCCTCAGCTTGGAATATTTACCTCCAAAGTCTCTAGCTATCTTTTATATTTTCCCATGGAAGAAAAATGGTTCACAGGCTATAGATATTTTATCCCCCCCTTGCCACGGGTTCACAGGCCCTTCTTTCATTGACTCCCATGTCTTCACATATATGCCTTTAATTTTCTCCTCCAATTTGGCCAAAAGGTTCATTCTTAACACAAGCAACAAGAGTTTTCTTTAGGCTCTCTTGCTCCCATCCATCATGTTATCTTCTCCACTATCTCGAAGTGTTGTTGTATATCTCTATATAATCATCAGTGGTACGCCCATATACTAAATCAAACACTAGCCTTCCACGGCTACCTCATACCTTCCTATATTTCTGAATCTTAGTTGACTGTTCTAGTTCTTCCCTTCACTTCCTCTCTCGAAGCGCATGCATTAATAATGATGGCTTTCTCATCATCCAACTTTTCCTCGGAGGCAGATGCGAGAATGACGTTCCATCTGTACTACAGGTCAACATTGCATTCGGCTAGGAGGCTTTGAGATTAAAGGTCCAACAATCCGGCTGGGCGCAACACACGAACTTCCTCCTTTTTTTGTATTCCTCCACAAGTTGTTGTACCATTCAAGTAATCCTCACTGTCTTCTCACAATTAGATGAGCATCGACTGTAACTTCCGCCATTCTCCTTTATGCTCGGGGTCTTTAGTCAAGCCTCCCATTACAATCCTAGCTCAAGTGAATAAGGTTCGCTGGCAATTTAGTGGTTCCATTCCTTCTGAAAGGGCTCCCACCCTCTTCTAAGATACTCCAAAAACTCTCACATGCCTTTTTTTTTTTAAACACCGACCAGCCCCGACTATCAGTGGAGACCCCCCGAAAATTGCCCCGCAAGAATTAGTTATAATAACCGATATAAAGACAGTTATAGTAACTGGTTCTTGAAGCGGTTAGAGACTAGAAGTCAATTAAATTTTGGCTTACGTGTAGGGAGCCACGTTCCCATGCGTGGAATGCCCAAACACAAAGTTTGAACCCGTGCTATCTTAGGGAGATGCCCGCGATCTAAACATGATTTTTTTAATAATCTTTGAGTTTAGACTTTTTCCACGTTCACCTTATTGGTCGTGGCTAAACAAAAGCCATTTTGTTATTTAGAAAGAAAAACTTATATGAATAGGCATATCAATGCCATCTCAATAATCAATAAGCTTCTCAATTGAGTTGAGCAAACATATCGATATGTCATGCCCCTTTGTAAAAGGAGCCTTGTCAAAATAGTGGACTCAACGACTAGCTTAGTCGTTAAAGTATCACCAAAAACAACACATATAAATGACAAATCATTCCCAAAATTTAGGGTTGGTAACACCATCTTACACGATCGACAACGTTGATCTTTTGTCGTCTCTTGGGCGTATTCACTCCTTAAAATGAACTCAAGGATGATCATCAAAATGACTTCCTTTTGCAAGGAATTGGGTTATAATATTAGTTCCTCGACTTAATAAGCCGATTCAAACTATTAAAAGAAAAAATAGACAAATTGAACAACCAATTACGCAATTGAGGTCATAGCATAACATCGTCACGACATGAGAAGTGACATATTCGACATAAAGTTGTCTCAATCGTGAAACAACAAAAGTTCAACCTTGACGACGTCACTATCCCCAAAATGACTAGGTTGACGTTTAGCAACTAGAAATAGACTTAAGATGGTGACAACCTGTTCTATTCCTTGTATCTATTCCCTTCTCTCTAATGATGCTCTCCCTCCCTTTCTCGGAGGTCGGAAACCTATTTCCTGAATGCAACTTAAAATCAACAACACAATATTAGTGTTTCAGTAATCATTTTCATAATCCTCATGAGATCATCACATCTTGACAACTTTTAAACTCATGTCAAATTTTAGTCAAATAAACATGACTCATGAAAACATTGATTTTTCTAGCCATTTAACTAAACGTCAAATCATTGAAACATGCATAATCATCTACTAATTACTTCAAAGTAAAAAAGTAAAGCATAGTTAAAGTTAGGGGTGTAACACCCTTAGCCCTTCGACTTAGCCTACGAGAATAGGATAGGCTAACTGACCCCATTAGGTGACCACTCGGAAAATGGGGACATTACATTCCTTTAGTACAATCAATCAAGGGAACACTTATTCCACTAAAATTTTTAATAAACCTCTTATAGAAGTTTACCAACCCATGAAAACTCCTTATTTTTGTAATACTTTGAGGGATAGGCCATTCAAGCATAGGCTTAATCTTTTAGGACCGATGCTTACTCCTTCTGCTGAAATCACATTTCCAAGGAAAACCAACTTGTCTCTACAAAACTCAATTTTTTCAAGATTTATAAACAAACTCTCTCTTCTAAGTGTATCAAAAACAATTTGAAGGTGTTTCAAATGTTCTTCCATGCTCTTGCTGAAAATAAGAATGTCATCAAAATAGATTATGATAAATTTTTCAATATAGGATTTAAATACCTAGTTCATGGTGTGCATGAAAGTGGTAGGGGCATTAAAAATTCCAAAAGGCATCACCAACCATTCATATAACCCATCCTTCACCTTGAATGTTGCCTTCCATTCATCCCCTTCTCGAATTCAAATTTGATGGTAACCACTTCCCAAATCAACCATGGAGAAAATCTTAGCACTTGCCAAACAGCCTAACATGACATCCATTCTAGGAAGGGGGCACTGTTACTTTACCGTGATCTTGTTGATGGCTCTAGAGTCCACATGCATTCTCCATTTGCCTCCCTTTCTAGGTGAAAGTAAAGCTGGTAGGGCACAAGAGCTCATGCTCTCCCTTATGAACCCTTTTTCTAACAATTCTCAAATCTGCCTTCTTATTTCTTCATTTTCTTTTGGAGATAATCAATATGCAGCTTAGTTAGGAAGCTTGGATCGTGGTACTAAGTCAATATGGTGAGTAATACCTTGTGAAGGAGGTAAACCAATTGGCAGCTCTGCTAGAGTTATATCAGAATATTCTTTCAACAACGTTTGCATCTCTGATGGAGGTTGGATCCTACTAGGCTCCCTTGCTTCTTTTGGGCATAACAAATAACAAATTGATCCCTTGTTCTCATTGCAAAATTTCTCATAACATGATGAAACAAGAGACAATGTTAACATTTCAAATGCATCCTCTTCTTTCCACGGTTTTAAGAGTTTTTTCTTTCCTTCATGTTGAACCTCATAAATATTCTCCCTACGGCAATGGATTACATTTCGGTCATACTACCAAGGCCTATCCAACAACAAATGACATGCATCCATCAAGACTACATCACAAAGCACTTCATCTACATAAGGGCCAATTTTGAATGCCATAAAACAAGATTTATCCACCAGCACACTATGATACTTCTTTAACCAAGAAATCTTGTAAGGATTACATTTTGGAACACAAGCAAGTTGTATTTTGTCAACCATTTCTATAATCACCAAATTATCAATAGATCCACCATCTGTGATCACCTTACATACCTTGTCTTTAAATTTGCATTTGTTCGGAAGACACTTTCCTCCTCCAATCAACTTCAGGAGTTTTTTTGTCCCCAAATATTAAAATTCTTCTCAACATTAGGTTCCCTCTTGACTTGGCTTCAACTTCTTCAAACCAAGGTTTTTCTTCTTGGGCTACCATCACCCTTTTAGAGTTTTAAGGGCAATCTACAACCTTGTGGGCTTCATCACAAATAAAACACTTTAAGGTCTTCCACCCTCCAGAAGACAGTTGTGCATGTCCTCTACCCCTAAAGCTTCCCCTTCCACAAAAATCTGGCTTCGCACTCTTGTCTGGCTCTTCTTCTTTAGTAGGCTCGGAGGAACTCCCTCTTCCTTTGTTTTGGTAGTTAACACCTCTCTTACTAATAAATTTGCCCTTTCGGCTCAGCTTCTCTTCTGCCCTTAATGCATATTCATAAGCTTCATCCAACATAGGCACTTTCAATAATGAAAGGTCGTCTTGAAGTTGAAACTTTAGTCTATTCACATACCGAGCTGCTACTTGCCCTTCACTCTCCTGTATATCTGTTCAAATTTGAAGCCTAATGTACTATTCAATATAAGCCTGTATTGACTGATCCTTTTGTTTCAAATTTTGAAATTCTTAAAACAAATTTTGCTGGTAATCAAAGGACAAGAATTGAGCTCTCAAATGTTTTAACATCTTAGGCCAAAGCCTAATTTTATCTTTTCCTTGTCTTCTTCTCGAAATTTGCATGTTCTCCCACCACACGGCTACATGTGACTTCAACTTGGATGCAGCAATTTTCACTCTTTTAGGATCATCCTCATCAATGTCCTCCATGTCAAAGTACTTCTCCAACACTTGAACCCAAT
>VDFB02329521.1:0-49459 GCA_007258455.2 Sequoia sempervirens | reverse complement strand
CTCAATCTTCACTTGAGAATTTAAGAAGACCTTCAATCAAAGCGAAATAACTAGTTTCATCTGAGGGTAAAAATTCCAATGCTTTTATTCTAGTGAAATCCTATGATAAAGGAATGAATATGATTCGATATAAAAATATTTTCCAAAAGGATATTCTATTAATAGATTTCACATATTGGAGTCTTTTGAGGATGTGGACATGAGTCCAATCAAGACATATATTTAGATATTCCAAATTTGGTGCCTTCTAATGATGTTATGGATCCTTTACATGATATTCAAGTTCCTCCTAAAGCCCAAGTTACCTTGGGAGATGCCAATTATCTTAAACCTTTTTCTCCTAATGATGAGTCAATGGAGAATCATAGAATTGAATCCAACGTTACTTTTTTGAATTTGATAGTGGTACCTTTTGTCACTTCTTTAGATTGTGTGATGCCAAAATTTTCTTAGATAGATATTGTGAAGGATAATTTAAAAAACAAATTCCCACTCCTTTCAAAAAAGAGATTATTCTTTCAAGGAATCCTAGGGGTCTGGATAACACCCCTCATCAAAAATATGTTCAAGATCTTGTCTAGATTGTTAGGTCTATTTTTTTCCTTCAAGAAACAAAAAAATATGTAGAGGAGATGCAGGTTATCTCTTCTAGTCTTTTGAAAGGTAGTGAATATCAATATGTTGGAGCTTCAAGATTCTATAGGAGGAGTTGAATGTCTTTGGGACCCTTGTAAACTTTTCCTTCTATTTGGATAGCAAGTAAACATTCTATATCTTTAATTGATACTTTTTTTGACTCTAACAATATTATTCTTCGTTCTAATATTTATTTGCCTACTAATTTTCAAGGAAAGCTTAGTTTGTGGTCACATATTCATCGTGTTTGCTCTCTATTTTCTTTTGTCAATTAGATTTTGGCTAGCAACTTCAATGCCATTATTCTATTGAAGAAAAACTTGAAGGTTTAAATAGGCTTGATCAATTTTCCACTTTGTTTTGAGATAATCTCTCTTTTTTAAATCTTATGGATGTTAAACCTAGTGGTGGTCTTTATACTTGGAGAAATAGAAGATGTGGTCTTGATTATATTTCTAAGTTGTTGGATATGATTTTGTTTTTTTATTGTTGGGTTGATAGTAATTAGATTACATATTTTTAAATTTTATAGTGGTATGGTTCATACTATTGGCCCATTAAACTTTATTCTTTTCTGATTTCTAGTTAGAAAAATCCCATTCAAGTTATAGTTCATATAACTTTGTGATTATCACTCTTTACATGAAACAATGGTAGTTTGGTGGATTACAAGGAACCCTTATTTGGAACTGCAATGCATTATTTCTTTAAAAGGCTTCAATATATTAAGTTCAAACTTAAAAGTAGAGCAAGTTTAGTTTTGGTAATATTTTTGGAAAAAAGGAATAGGTTCAAGAAAAGTTTAATTGCTATTGCTTTCCAAATTAGAGGATTCGGTATGACTATAGAACATCTTTAGAAGAATATTCATTGTGTAGATAGCTAAATAAATGGAATCTTCATGAAGAGACATTTTGCAAGTAGAAATTTAGAATTTCTTAGTTGCAAGAGGGAGATCAAAAATATTATTTCTTACATAACTCAGTTAAACATAAGCATAACTTGGTAATGTGTTTACCTTTATCATCTATTCTTAAGGAGTTAAATTGTCTTCACTTCATGATAATAATTAGGAAGCTATTCAAATTTTTATTCTTTTTTTTCAAAAGGTAATCGTGTTAGTATGGAGGAGGAAAGGGTAATTTTAGATTGCATTCCTTCCGTTGTTTTTGTGGATATGAATAAACTGCTCATTGCTTTTATATACACCTAAAATCGGTCAAGACAATTAATTAATTAAATAGCTAAATACTAGCTATTTAATTAATATACTCCCTTTATTCATCTACTTATAAATAAATTCACAATTTATTTATATAGTTCACACTTTTCTAAATTCTTCATTCTAAACCACATTCTTCTAAATTTAATTAAATAAAAAAATGACTATAGTTTGCTTTTATTTAATTAAATGTCTTCTCACTAAGTTTGAATAATTTCAAATTCAAAATTAGTCACATGTCTATAGCACTTTTTGGCCATGTCATAAAATGTCACATGTAATTATATATGACTAATATTTACTTACATTATTTTCAACCAATTATCTTCAACAAAATTTTAACACATGGCTTATTCCTCACACACTTTATTCCTTCATCCATTTGACATGTTTCCCTTTGTCAAGGGGACATCCTCCAAGATTTTTCCATCTCCACCATTCATCCCTCATGTTTGAATTTGGATTGTCAATCGCTGCCACATCACAAGATGCTTTAAAAATCCTATAAATACAACCTTTTGCTACAACATTAACACACAAATCTTTTAGCAAACTTATTATGCAGGAATAGCTTTGGAGCATTGGATCATTTGGAGTTTATAGCTAGCTTGGTAGTATCATGTTAAATTAGAATCATGGCTTGATTTATAGTTGCATTTTATTTCACGTCTTTCCTTATAGTTGTATTTTAGTTTATCATATCAATAGTTATTTTAGCATATGCAGAATCATTTTAGCTTTTTTTATGTAGCATCATTATCCATTTGTCAATATCACCATTGTCATAGTATCATGGATTTTATCACATAGTTTCATGTAGGAACTTAGATTTCTTGCATTTTGAACAACATCTTGTTTCTCAAGTTGTCATTCTAACAATCATAGTGCACATATCAAATCTGAGAGCCAAATGATTTATTGAATCCTTGAGAATAGAGAACAATGGAACATTTTTAGAGATTTGTTTGCTGCAAATAAATTAGTTCTTTGATTCAAATATTTAATATAATAGGTCTCATTGATGTTTGTGTGCTTTAGTATTGATTTACTAACTCTCCCACATTTCACACACACATAAATTAGCGCCCACTGCGGGGCTCAACCCCATTTTAAACAATTTTTTGGAAAATTATTTGTAAATAGGTTGGACGTGACGTTTTAGCGCGACCGTGACTTCTTTTAGCACATACGACAAATATTTCGGTGCGTCCAAAAAATATCTCAATGCATATGGGGTCTGTTACGACACATACACCATTTATTTTGACGCATTGAGCAACTATTTTAGCGCATCCAAGGAGTCTTTTAGCTTTTAGTCAATACTTTAGCGCATCCATTATTTCTTTTAGTGCATTCATTAGTTCTTGTAGTGCATTCATGAGCTATTTCAGCGCATAGGGTAGTTGTTTTAGCACATTGGAATGATCTTTTAGCACATTGGATGACTATTTTAGCATATTTGTTTAAATTTGCAAAATATTAAAATCCCAAGAACTAATTGCTGCTTTGTGCTTGTAGGTGGGTGATACACCGGTCAAAGACAAACTCATGCAACTACAAATGATTTATGCAGGGGTTGGAGTTATTTAATGCTTTCTTTTGATTAAGATAGGAATCTAGCTTAATTAAAAGGTTAAAGAACACCATGTTTTTTGTGCTTGATGAATGGTAGGAATATGCTCTCCCCTTAACTGGGTGACCAAAAGGCCAGACCCATTTATTTTTATTTTGTTTTATCCATAGAGGGCCTTCCTTGTGGGAAAAAGTAATCACCCAAGGGAATGACCCAACTGGTAACATGCAAAAGCCAAGTGACTTCCAATTGAGATATAAATGTGGGTAATTGAGGAAAGTTCAAGTATCATGAGGATTGTTTCGACAAGAAGGGAAACAATGGCCTCTTTCCGAATGGATGATCCCCCATGAACGAAATGCCTATACTAAAACCCTTTATTGTAGAGAGCGAAAATCCTTATTCTATTTATTGGCGTAGAAGGTCTAACCTTTGAAGTCGTCCCACATTTTTGCGGTTTTAGTAGAGATGAGAAGTATGCCATGGGAGATTCATGGGTATTGAAGCTTGGCTTCCTTGGAGAAGTGAGTGTCGTGGAGGGGAGCCAGTGGGGTCAAGCTTCTAATCATCGTTTAAAAGTAGGTGTAGCTGGAGAAAAATCCAAGTGGGAATCCAGTAAATATTGTCCTACACAAACTTAAGTTGTACATGTTTGATGTGTTTTACCAATGTGTTTAAAAAAGAAAAATCAAACAAAACATCAAACACTTGAAGTGAAAACCCTGATTCAAGAATCATCCATTTGAGTACACAATTCCCATCATTCACAAGTTAGAAACGAAACAAAATTCATTAGTTAAAAGATTATATCCTTGGAAACACTCAGATTCACAAATTCAAAACCAAACAACCGGATAGAGTCGCAAAAACACTAATATTTTCTAGATTAGTGCATTCATTCCCTGTTATAGCACATCCGACATCTGTTCTAGTGCATCCATACACTATTCTGGCGCATCCACTATCTTTTCCAATGCATCTAAGTCATATTTTAGCACATAGACATCATATTTTGGCGCATTCACCCTCTATTATAGCACATTCAGGCCTTTTTATAGCGCATAGAACCTTTGTTTTAGTGCATATAGTTAGTCTTATAGCGCATCTTTGTAGTCTTCCAGCGCGCGTTCATTCTCTGTTGTAGTGCAACCATGCAATATTTTAGCGCATCCAGACACTATTTTAGCACATCCATTAAATGCAAAACTCGAGAGTTAAATTTATCCCCTATTTCACAGTTTGAACCAAAATTCAGAGTTCTTTTTAGTCCAAAATTATTCCTCAGGTACAATAGAGTCTAAACTTGTCAAAATTGACCTCTACAAGTGGAATTCTCCAAATTAAACCTAGATCTAAACATATCAAAGTGCCTAAATCATAAAACTTATCATATCTTTGATTGTTAAGCCTAGTTTTATCATCCCTTCATCATGAAACAAAGCTGTATAATCAAATTAAACTTAGTCTCATCAATAGAATTTGTCATTCTATTTGACTTAGTTGTAATCCTTGGCACTCTTCCAAACAAAGATCAAAGTTTAGTCAAAGTATAACACTTGTATGCCCATTCAAACAAGATTACAAAAGCATAAAATCAAGGAAAAAGATCTAGAAACACAAAACATTGGAACTCAATGTGTCGAGACTCCAAACATCGAAACTCAAAACATCAAAACTTAAAACAATGAAACAAAAAACACCATGGCTGAAGCTGAAGAGAATCCTTTCCATGGAATCCACAATAATGAAGGGGAAGAGATAACCGTGGAAGACATCCAAAATGCTGAACAAGATCCAAATTTCCACAAGTGCTTAGAAAAGATTTTAAAAATAAATGGGGAAAAATACCTCCTAATGTTGGATAAACAAGGTGTCAAATTTCCTAATGATTTTGATGTTAATCAATTGAAAGCACCTCCCAAAAATCCTGAAAATGATACAAAACAAGTGGTTTCCCTAACTCATTAAATGAAAAACCTCCAACAACAAATTCTTGACATGCAAAGGGGAACCTCCAAACGACACTTGATCCAAGACATTTGTCCATTCTCTACAAAAATGGAGAAGGTTATTTGTGAGGTATTCTTGTCCTGTACCTGAAAAAGAAAAAATGGAAATCTTATTGATAACCTAAATGACGAGATGGGCTACAGATTGGAATTGCAATGTCCACCCACATTCAAAAAATTGATTGAAAATGGGATTGAAATTGAAGAAGCTTTGGTCAAAAGAGGAGTCATAAAAGTTTACAATGAAAACAATGCATCAAGCTCCTCTAACAATTATAATAGTGGTGAAAAACCAAAGTTTTGGAAATGAAACAAAAATGTGGGTAATAATGATGGAACAAAACAAAAATGAAAAACTTGTATTCAACTTAATAGGAACTGCCACAAAAACTAATCATAACAACAATCCACCCGACAACCAAAACAACAACCAAAATGTCAACCAAAACAACAATCAAGGTAATGCTGGATCTAGAACACCATCATATCGAACATCCTCAAATCAAAGAAGGTTCACACCTTTGGGACAATCATCAAAATCAGCATTAAAGGAACTTCTTGAAGCTAAGGTCATAGCATTACCTGAGGCATGAAATTGGGAGCCACAAGTTAATCCTCCATGGTGGAATGATGCACATTTATGTGAATTTCATCGAAACAAAGGACATAAAACCAATGACTACATGCAATTGAAGCACTTGATACAAGACTTGATTGACAACAAGACGATATTTTTAGGACTCCAAACAAACAATGATCATGGAGCATTCAAGAACCCTCTACCCAACTATGAAAAAGGGGAATCTTCTTCTTCAAATACCAAGGGAAAAAATGTGAACTATATTTATGATTCTACCATTCATTGTGTTGAGGTAGTTGAAAATCAAACCAAGGATATTGAAACCAAGAGCCAAAGAAGCATGGCTACAACTGAAAATCAACATCCTGATATCGACCCCACTTCACATCAAATCAATGACCTCGTGCCAATAAATTTGAGATCACCAACACTGCTGCAAATGACAAGCAAGGCAATGTCATTAAAATCAAAGAAAAACAAGACAATTCATTGATCAATGCAATCACAAGAGGACAAGCCAAGGTAACATTGAAAGGAGCTACCCCTTCCACATCCAAAGCAACTGCTGCTTTCCCTGCAAGTCAATATAGCATCATTGACTAGTTGCAAAAGATACCGGCTCAAATATCCATATTAGAGCTTCTCAAGATTTCACCTGCTCATAAGGAAATCTTAGAACAAGCTCTAGTCGCCACCACAGTACCAAACAACTTGGAAGTTTTCCAATTTTAGACTATGGTAGGACATTTGACTGCATTGCACTGCTTATCATTTTCCAAACACAATGATTTATCTATCACCCATTCGCACAACACTGCCCTCCACATTGAGGTTTTAATCCATAAACATCACATCAAATGTGTTTTAATAGATGGAGGAGTTGGCTTAAATATCTGCACTATAAAAGTTGTCTGTGCACTCAGATATTCTAAAAAATGCTTTTGATCTTAGAGGGAAAATCACAATAAAAGCATATGATGATGAAGAAAGATCCTCCCATGGATTAATTTGCCTACTAATTCAAGTAGGACCAGTTGTCAAAGATATAGGTTGCAAAGTGTTGGATTAAAAAATGACATACAACATACTCTTGGGACGTCCGTGGATCCATGAGATGCAAGCCGTACCATCGACATATCACCAGTGTTTGAAATTTCCTTTTAACGAACAAGATATCACTATTGCTATTGATTCTAACATCCCAAAATATTGCAACACACTCAGAACAACCCAAGATACTTTTGTACCACACAACAAGGAAGCTACAACTCTTGGTTCATCCAACAGTGAGAGACAACTAAATTTCTTGTCAAAGTGGGTGAAGAAAAAGGACCAGTCAAAAGACAAAGGTGTTGGTAATTCTATTACAAAAAATCAAGAAAGTCA
This sequence comes from Sequoia sempervirens, assembly GCA_007258455.2. NCBI lineage: Eukaryota > Viridiplantae > Streptophyta > Pinopsida > Cupressales > Cupressaceae > Sequoia > Sequoia sempervirens. Next base: position 42,053 of record VDFB02329521.1, on the reverse strand, counting down.
ACTCAATGCCTTATCAAAACAGGTTGAAAAGATCCAATTGAAATACAAAGGCATGTGGGGGATACTCATTTGAGAAATCCTTATGTTTATCACAACTTTCATCTTCTCCTATGTCATATGGACAACCATCAACATCAAGACAACAATCATCACAACTAACCACACTCTTTGATGGAAAATTTGTAAGAGAAGGAACCTTAGTGGACAAATCAAAAGACAAGGAGGTTTTGAATTGGTTGTACAAGGACGAATAAAAATCACAAGCATCCACTTCAAATGTATTGATAGAGCAGTATGGAAAAGGCAATACAATCTTGGAAAAGATGTTCAATATGAGGGAAAATGGCCTATTGGTAAAAGAAAGGAAGGAATCATAGAGCCGATATAGCCCATCACATTGAATTCTAAGGACAAGACGAGACTAGTATACATGGAATCTAAGCAAAAGAAGAAACCAGACAACAAGTTGTCGAGAGAATCCTTCAATTGAGGGATAATTTTGAAACAAACTCCAATGAATATGAATGGGATTCCCTCTCTAAAGACTCTTGTCATGATAAGTAAATTGATGTGGTACAAAATTATACACCAACATGTACAAAGGGTCAGAGCTCGGGTTATAGACCACTTGAAATTGGATCAAAACATATCGATGACTCAATTGAAGACGATCATACTTCGAGCGAGATAGATACTTCAGAAGAAAGTAACATCATAGACCTCGATATTGCAATTGGACATTCTGAAAATGTTGCCATTATGATGCTTACCCCTTATGACCGTAGCCAATCCAATGATTCTTTTCCATTAATACACCTTGAATTGATTGACTGGGACCAATCTGAGCTGTTTGATCTACCCACCTTTCTGAATGATGATGCCATTGTAAAATTCCTTTGTTATGATAACCCTAAAACATGCTCCATCACCAAAACTCATAATGGAGCTTCAGATGAGGGGAGTGCCAAATCTTCGAGCTGCAAAGTGAATATAAAAAATGGATCTAATAGTGAAAACCATTTAATGACACTATTAAATAAAGAAAAAGTAAAAATAAAGAGTGCATCTCAAGGTGAAAACCTCTCTGAGGCACCGAGAGATGGAAGATTTGACACTCTTCCCGAGCACTATTAAGAGAGATCATCAGTGCTGATTGAACCTACACAGTCTATCAGTGCTGATTGTACTCTAGATTCTTATTTCTCTATTTCAAAAAAGAGATTATTCTTTCAAGGAATCCTAGGGGTCTGGATAACACCCCTCATCAAAAATATGTTCAAGATCTTGTCTAGATTGTTAGGTCTATTTTTTCCCTTCAAGAAACAAAAATTTATGTAGAGGAGATGCAGGTTATCTCTTCTAGTCTTTTGAAAGGTAGTGAATATCAATATGTTGGAGCTTCAAGATTCTATAGGAGGAGTTGAATGTCTTTGGGACCCTTGTAAACTTTTCCTTCTATTTGGATAGCAAGTAAACATTCTATATCTTTAATTGATACTTTTTTTGACTCTAACAATATTATTCTTCGTTCTAATATTTATTTGCCTACTAATTTTCAAGGAAAGCTTAGTTTGTGGTCCCATATTCATCGTGTTTGCTCTCTATTTTCTTTTGTCAATTAGATTTTGGCTAGCAAATTCAATGCCATTATTCTATTGAAGAAAAACTTGAAGGTTTAAATAGGCTTGATCAATTATCCACTTTGTTTTGAGATAATCTCTCTTTTTTAAATCTTATGGATGTTAAACCTAGTGGTGGTCTTTATACTTGGAGAAATAGAAGATGTGGTCTTGATTATATTTCTAAGTTGTTGGATATGATTTTGTTTTTTTATTGTTGGGTTGATAGTAATTAGATTACATATTTTTAAATTTTATAGTGGTATGGTTCATACTATTGGCCCATTAAACTTTATTCTTTTATAATTTCTAGTTAGAAAAAGCCCATTCAAGTTATAGTTCATATAACTTTGTGATTATCACTCTTTACATGAAACAATGGTAGTTTGGTGGATTACAAGGAACCCTTATTTGGAACTACAATGCATTATTTCTTTAAAAGGATTCAATATATTAAGTTCAAACTTAAAAGTAGAGCAAGTTTAGTCTTGGTAATATTTTTGGAAAAAGGAATAGGTTCAAGAAAAGTTTAATGGCTATTGCTTTCCAAATTAGAGGATTCGGTATGACTAGGGAACATCTTTAGAAGAATATTCACTGTGTAGATATCTAAATAAATGGAATCTTCATGAAGAGACGTTTTGCAAGTAAAAATTTAGAATTTCTTGGTTGCAAGAGGGAGATCAAAAATATTATTTCTTACATAACTCAGTTAAACATAAGCATAGTGGTAATGTGTTTACCTTTATCATCTATTCTTAAGGAGTTAAATTGTCTTCACTTCATGATAATAATTAGGAAGCTATTCAAATTTTTATTCTTTTTTTTCAAAAGGTAATCGTGTTAGTATGGAGGAGGAAAGGGTAATTTTAGATTGCATTCCTTCCCTTGTTTTTGTGGATATGAATAAACTGCTCATTGCTCTTGCATACACCTAAAATCGGTCAAGACAATTAATTAATTAAATAGCTAAATACTAGCTATTTAATTAATGTACTCCCTTTATTCATCTACTTATAAATAAATTCACAATTTATTTATATAGTTCACACTTTTCTAAATTCTTCATTCTAAACCACATTCTTCTAAATTTAATTAAATAAAAAAATGACTATAGTTTGTTTTTATTTAATTAAATGTCTTCTCACTAAGTTTGAATAATTTCAAATTCAAAATTAGTCACATGTCTATAGCACTTTTTGGCCATGTCATAAAATGTCACATGTAATTATATATGACTAATATTTACTTACATTATTTTCAACCAATTATCTTCAACAAAATTTTAACACATGGCTTATTCCTCACACACTTTATTCCTTCATCCATTTGACATGTTTCCCTTTGTCAAGGGGACATCCTCCAAGATTCTTCCATCTCCACCATTCATCCCTCATGTTTGAATTTGGATTGTCAATTGCTGCCACATCACAAGATGCTTTAAAAATCCTATAAATACAACCCTTTGCTACAACATTAACACACAAATATTTTAGCAAACTTATTATGCAGGAATAGCTTTGGAGCATTGGAGCATTTGGAGTTTATAGCTAGCTTGGTAGTATCATGTTAAATTAGAATCATGGCTTGATTTATAGTTGCATTTTATTTCATGTCTTTCCTTATAGTTGTATTTTAGTTTATCATATCAATAGTTATTTGAGCATATGCAAAATCATTTTAGTTTTTTTATGTAGCATCATTATCCATTTGTCAATATCACCATTGTCATAGTATCATGGCTTTTATCACATAGTTTCATGTAGGAACTTAGATTTCTTGCATTTTGAACAACATCTTGTTTCTCAAGTTGTCATTCTAACAATCATAGTGCACATATAAAATATGAGAGCCAAATGATTTATTGAATCCTTGAGAATAGAGAACAATGGAATGTTTTTTGAGATTTGTTTGCTGCAAATAAATTAGTTCTTTGATTCAAATCTTTAATATAATAGGTCTCATTGATGTTTGTGTGCTTTAGTATTAATTTACTAACTCTCACACAATTCACACACACATAAATTAGCGCCCACCGCGGGGCTCAACCCCATTTTTAACAATTTTTTGGAAAAGTTTTTGTAAATAGGTTGGACGTGACGTTTTAGCGCGACCGTGAGTTCTTTTAGCACGTACGACAAATATTCCGGTGCATCCAAAAAATATCTCAATGGATATGGGGTCTGTTACGACACAAACACCATTTCTTTTGACACATTGAGCAACTATTTTAGCGCATCCAAGGAGTCTTTTAGCTTTCAGTCAATACTTTAGCACATCCATTGTTTCTTTTAGTCCATTCATTAGTTCTTGTAGTGCATTCATGAGTTATTTTAGCGCATAGGGTAGTTATTTTAGCGCATTGGAATGATCTTTTAGCACATTGGATGACTATTTTAGCATATTTGTTTAAATTTGCAAAATATTAAAATCCCAAGAACTAATTGCTGCTTTGTGCTTGTAGGTGGGTGATACACTGGTCAAAGAAAAAATCATGCAACTACTAATGATTTATGTAGGGATGGAGTTATTTAATGCTTTCTTTTGATTAAGATAGGAATCTAGCTTAATTAAAAGGTTAAAGAACACCATGTTTTCTGTGCTTGATGAATGGTAGGAATATGCTCTCCCCTTAACTGGGTGACCAAAAGGCTAGACCCATTTATTTTTATTTTGTTTTATCCATAGAGGGCCTTCCTTGTGGGAAAAAGTAATCAACCAAGGGAATGACCCAACTGGTAACACACAAAAGCCAAGCGACTTCCAACTGAGATATAAATGGGGGTACTTGAGGAAAGTTCAAGTATCACGAGGATTGTTTCGACAAGAAGGGAAACAATGGCCTCTTTCCAAATGGATGATCCCCCATGAACGAAATGCCTATACTAAAACCCTTTAATGTAGAAAGCCAAAATCCTTATTCTATTTATTGGCGTAGAAGGTCTAACCTTTGAAGTCGTCCCACATTTTTGCGGTTTTAGTAGAGATGAGAAGTATGCCATGGGAGATTCATGGGTACTGAAGCTTGGCTTCCTTGTAGAAGTGAGTGTCGTGGAGGGGAGCTAGTGGGGTCAAGCTTCTAATCATCCTTTAAAAGTAGGCGTAGTTGGACTAAAATCCAAGTGGGAATCTAGTAAATATTATCCTACACAACCTTAAGTTGTACATGTTTGATGTGTTTTACCAATGTGTTTTTAAAAAAAAATTCAAACAAAACATCACACACTTGAAGTGAAAACCCTGATTCAAGAATCATCCATTTGAGTACACAATTCCCATCATTCACAAGTTAGAAACGAAACAAAATTCACTAGTTAAAAGATTATATCCTTGGAAACACTCAGATTCACAAATTCAAAACCAAACAACCAGACAGAGTCGCAAAAACACTAAATTTTTCTAGATTAGCGCATTCATTCTCTGTTACAGCGCATCTGACATCTGTTCCAGTGCATCCATACACTGTTCTGGCACATCCACTGTCTTTTCCAGTGCATCTAAGTCATATTTTAGCACATAGACATCATATTTTAGTGCATTCACCCTCTATTGTAGAATATTCAGGCCATTTTATAGCACATAGAACCTTTGTTTTAGTGCATACAGTTAGTCTTATAGTGCATCTGTGTAATCTTCCAGTGCGTTCATTCTCTGTTGTAGCGCAACCATGCAATATTTTAGTTCATCCAGAATCTATTTTAGCACATCCATTAAATGCAAAACTCGAGAGTTAAATTTATCCCCTATTTCACAGTTTGAACCAAAATTCAGAGTTTTTTTTAGTCCAAAATTATTCCTCAGGTACAACAGAGTCTAAACTTATCAAAATTGACCTCTACAAGTGGAATTCTCCAAATTAAACCTAGATATAAACATATCAAAGTTCTTAAATCATAAAACTTATCATATCTTTGATTGTTAAGCCTAGTTTCATCATCAGGATTTATCATCCCTTCATCATGAAACAAAGCTGTATAATCAAATTAAACTTAGTCTCATCAATAGAATTTGTCATTCTATTTGACTTAGTTGTAATCCTTGGCACTCTTCCAAACAAAGATCAAAGTTTAGTCAAAGTATAACACTTGTTTGCCCATTCAAACAAGATTACAAAAGCCTAAAATCAAGGGAAAAGATCTAGAAACACAAAACATTGGAACTCAAAGTGTCGAAATTCCAAACATCGAAACTCAAAACATCAAAACTTAAAACAGTGAAACACAAAACACCATGGTGTAAGCTGAAGAGAATCCTTTCCATTGAATCCACAATAATGAGGGGGAAGAGATAACCGAGGAAGACATCCAAAATGCTGAACAAGATCCGAATTTCCACAAGTGCTTAGAAAGTATTTTAAAAATAAATGGGGAAAAATACCTCCTACTGTTGGCTAAACAAGGTGTTAAATTTCCTAATGATTTTGATGTTAATCAATTGAAAGCACCTCCCAAAAAGCCTGAAAATGATTCAAAACAAGTGGCTTCCCTAACTCATCAAATGAAAAACCTCCAACAACAAATTCTTGACATGCAAAGGGGAACCTCAAAATGATACTTGATCCAAGACATTTGTCCATATCCTTTTGATCAAGATATCCACATGATTCATTTTCCAAAACATTGTGAATTACCAAAGTATGAAAAATACAATGGTAAAACCGATCCAATAGATCATGTGAGGGAATTTAGAACCACGAGTCTTGAATTTTCTCTTGAAGAAACGTATTTGATGAGATTATTCCCACGTAGCTTAGGTGAAAAATGCCTTGAATGGTTTTCCAAACTTGCACCACCAATGAAAACCTTTGAAGAGTTGGTAAGAAAATTCATCACTCAATATTCTTATAACATCCAATATGATATAACAATGAAAAACCTTTGTAACTTGAAATAGAAAAAGGGTGAGTCATTCCTCATTTCTCTAGAAAAATGGAGAAGGTGATTTGCGAGGTATTCTTGTCCCGTACCGGAAAAAGAAAAAATGGAAATCTTATTGATAACCTAAACGACGAGATGAGCTACAGATTGGAATTGCAATGTCCACCCACATTCAAAAAATTGATTGAAAATGGGATTGAAATTGAAGAAGCTTTGGTCAAAAGAGGAGTCATAAAACTTTACAATGAAAACTATGCATCAAGCTCCTCTAACAATTATAATAGTGGTGAAAAACCAAAGTTTTTCAAATGAAACAAAAATGTGGGTAATAATGATGGAGAAAAACCAAAATGAAAAATCTGTATTCAACTTAATAGGAACTGCCACAAAAACTAATCAAAACAACAATCCACCCGACAACCAAAACAACAACCAAAATGTCAACCAAAACAACAATCAAGGTAATGCTGGATCTAGAACACCATCATATCGAACGTCCTCAAATCAAAGAAGGTTCACACCTTTGGGAAAATCATCAAAATCAACATTAAAGGAACTTCTTGAAGCCAAGGTCATAGCATTACCCGAGGCAAGAAATTGGGAGCCACAAGTTAATCCTCCATGGTGGAATGATGCACATTTATGTGAATCTCATCGAAACAAAGGACATAAAACCAATGACTACATGCAATTGAAGCACTTGATAGAAGACTTGATTGACAACAAGACGATATTTGTAGGACTCCAAACAAACAATGATCATGGAGCGTTCAAGAACCCTCTACCCAACTACGAAAAAGGGGAATCTTCTTCTTCAAATACCAAGGGAAAAAATGTGAACTATATTTATGATTCTACCATTCATTGTGTTGAGGTATTCGAACATCAAACCAAGGATATTGAAACCAAGAGCCAAAGAAGCATGGCTACACCTGAAAATCAACATCCTGATATCGACCCCACTTCACATCAAATCAATGACCTCGTGCCAATAAATTTGAGATCACCAACACTACTGCAAATGACAACCAAGGAAATGTCATTAAAATAAAAGAAAAAAAAGACAATTCACTGATCAATGCAATCACAAGAGGACAAGCCAAGGTAACATTGAAAGGAGCTACCCCTTTCATGTCCAAAGCAACTGTTGCTTTCCCTACAAGTCAATATAGCATCATTGACTAGTTGCAGAAGATACCAGCTCAAATATCCATATTAGAGATTCTTAATATTTCACCTGCTCATAAGGAAATCTTAGAACAAGCTCTAGTCGCCACCACAGTACCAAACAACTTGGAAGTTTTCCAATTTTAGACTATGGTAGGATATTTGACTGCATTGCACTGCTTATCATTTTCCAAACACGATGATGTATCTATCACCCATTCACACAACACTGCCCTCCACATTGAGGTTTTAATCCATAAACATCACATCAAATGTGTTCTAATAGATGGAGGAGTTGGCTTAAATATCTGCACTATAAAAGTTGTCTGTGCACTTAGATATTCTAAAAAATGCTATTGATCTTAGAGGGAAAATCAGAATAAAAGCATATGATGATGAAGAAAGATCCTCCCATGGATTAATTTTCCTACTAATTCAAGTAGGACCAATTGTGAAAGATATAGGTTGCCAAGTGTTGGATAAAAAAATGACATACAACATACTCTTGGGACGTCTGTGGATCCATGAGATGCAAGCTGTACAATCGACATATCACCAGTGTTAGAAATTTCCTTTTAATAGACAAGATATCACTATTGCTATTGATTCTAACATCCCAGAATATTGCAACACACTCAGAACAACCCAAGATACTTTTGTACCACACAATAGGGAAGCTACAACTCTTGGTTCATCCAACAGTGAGAGACAACTAAATTTCTTGTCAAAGTGGGTGGAGAAAAAGGACCAATCAAAAGACAAAGGTGTTGGTAACTCTATTACACAAAATCATGAAAGTCAACTCAACGCCTTATCAAAACAGGTTGAAAAGATCCAATTGAAATACAAAGGCATGTGGGGGAATACTCATTTGAGAAATCCTTGTGTTTATCACAACTTTCATCTTCTCCTATGTCATATGGACAACCATCAACATCAAGAAAACAATCATCACAACTAACCACACTCTTTGATGGAAAATTTGTAAGAGAAGGAACCTTAGTGGAAAAATTAGAAGACAAGGAGGTTTTGAATTGGTTGTACAAGGACGAATAAAAATCACAAGCATCCACTTCAAATGTATTGATAGAGCAATATGGAAAAGGCAAGACAATCTTGGAAAATATGTGATATGAGGGAAAAGGGCCTATTGGTAAAAGAAAGGAAGGAATAATAGATCCGATATAGCCCATCACATTGAATTCTAAGGACAAGACGAGACTAGTGTACATGGAAGAAGCAAAAGAAGAAACTAGACAACAAGTTGTCGAGAGAATCCTTCAATTGAGGGATAATTTTGAAACAAGCTCCAATGAATATGAATGGGATTCCCTCTCTGAAGACTCTTGTCATGATAAGGAAATTGATGTGGTACAAAAGTATACACCAACATGTATAGAGGGACAGAGCTCCGGTTATAGACCACTTGAAATTGGATCACAACATATCGATGACTCAATTGAAGACGATCATACTTTGAGGGAGATAGATAATTCAGAAGAAAGTAACATCATAGACCTCGATATTGCCATTGGACATTTTGAAAATGTTTCCATTATGATGCTTACCCCTTTTGACCATAGCCAATCCAACAATTATTTTCCATTAATACACCTTAAATTGATTGACTGGGACCAATCTGAACTGTTTGTTCTACACACCTTTCTGAATGATGATGCCATTGTAAACTTCCTTTGTTATGATAACCCTGAAACATGTTCCATCACCAAAAATCATAATGGAGCTTCAGATGAGGGGAGTGCCAAATCTTCGAGCTGCAAAGTGAATATAAAAAATGGATCTAATAGTGAAAACCATTTAATGATACTATTAAATAAAGAAAAAATAAAAATAAAGAGTGCATCTCAAGGTGAAAACCTCTCTGAGGCACCGAGAGATGGAAGATTTGACACTCTTCCCGAGCACTATCAGGAGAGATCATCAATGCTGATTAAGCCTACACAGTCTATCAATGTTGGCACAAATGAAACAGTGAAGACCCTGCACCTCGCGACATCCATGACAAAGGAGGAAAAATCCAGTTTCAGTAAATTATTTGAACAAAGGTAGATTAACTTTCACTGATACATTTTGACTCAAAATACAACAAAAGTTTTCCAGAACTACGATGAAATTTCATTGAAATTATTTCATCGATTTTCGGATGAACTTTGAAATGTTGAAATTTTGACCTAGCCAACGATGCTGGGTCAGAATTTCGACGTTTCAAAGTTCATCAGAAAATCGACAAAATAATTCTGACGAAAGTTCATTGAAATTTCGACAAAATTTTGTTGGATTTTGAGTCAAAATTTATCAGTGTTTTCTTGGTCTTATGTTGACATGCTAGACATAGAGCCAGAACTCATCATGCATCATTTATCATTACCACTTGGCGTAAAACTAGTAAAGAAAAAGTTGAGAAAAATGCACCCTCATATTGCCCTTTTGGTAAAAGCTGAATTAAAGAAGCTACTGGATGTGAGATTTATCAGATCCATTGACTATGCCGAGTGGATATCAAATATTGTGGGCCAGTCTCAAAACCAGACAAAAGCATCAGGATATGCACAGACTTCAGGGATCTTAACAAGGCTTGCCCAAAAGATGATTTTCCTCTACCTAACATTGACATCATCGTAGAATTGACAGCTGGACATGAAATTCTCTCACTTATGGATGGCTTTTTAGGTTATAATCAGATAAAGATAGCACTCGAAGATCAACACAAAATGACTTTCACATGTCCTTAGGGAACTTTATGTTGGAATGTAATTCCTTTTGGGTTGAAAAATGCTAGAGCCACATATCAGAGAGCAATGACCACCATCTTCGATGTCATGATGCACACTTTTATGGAAGACTATGTAGATGATTTACTGGTGAAATCATTCACTAGAGAGGGACACCTAGAAATTTTAGATAAGATCTTCACTAGACTGGAGAAATTCATTGTGAGGTTGAACCCTAAGAAATGTGTATTCGACGTAACATCAACTAAAATTTTGGGGTATATTGTATCGGCTAAAGTCATTGAGGTGGATCCTGCAAAGGTCAAAGCCATCATGGAGATGCCTCCTCCTAAAAGCATCAGTCAACTCAGATCATTACAAGGAAGATTTCAACCCATTAGGAGGTTCATCGTGCAACTGGTCGACAAAACTCACCCTTTCAACCACTTGCTCCACAAGAATGTGTCTTTTAAGTGGGATGAGAAGTGTGAAGCAGCCTTTAATCAACTCAAGCAATATCTGATGCCACCACCAATACTAGTACCACCAACCATAGGAAAGCCATTGATACTCTACTTTGCAACAACTGAGATATCTTTGGGAGCTTTATTGGCACAGGAAGATTCTACATGAAAAGAAGGGGAAATTTATTATATCAATGTTCATGACCTTGAATGGTTATGATATCAATTACACCTTCATTGAGAAAGCCTGTTTGGCAGTAGTATTTGCTACCCAACAACTCAGACATTACATGCTGACTCACACCATTAAACTCATAGCTAAAATTGATCCCTTAATGTATCTACTCAGCAAAGCTGTCCTAACAGGAAGACTAACTCAATGGGTCATGATATTGAGCGAGTTTGATATCCAGTACGTGGACATAAAAGTAATAAAGGGTCAAGCCATAGCAGATCAACTAGCTGAAGCACCATTACAAGACAATCATCCAATGAACATTGAGTTTCTAGATGCTCATGTCCTTAAAATATCTACACAACAATGGATGTTGTACTTTGATGGCTCTTATACACAACATGGATCGGGAACAAGAATCTTGTTTATCTCACCACAAGGACATACCATTCCCAAGTGCTACAGATTGATGTTTCCTTTCACCAACAACACAACCGAACATGAAGCATTGATCATTGGAATCAAAGTAGCAATCGAGTGGAAGATCACAAAGTTACATGATGTCTATGGTGATTCTCAGCTAGTCATTAACCAGGTGAACGATGATTACCAAACAAAAGATGACAAATTAATGCCATATAAAAGAATGGTTGATGACTTCAAAAATTACTTTGTGGAGATAAAATTTGAGCAGATTCCTAGAGGCAACAACAAAGCTGCTGATGCCATGGCTACCATTTCTTCTCTCTTCATGCAGCTTGATGGAACACCCCTTAGGGAACCCATTAATGCCAAACATTTGCGTCGGTATTATCTCTAATCCCCTTTGAATAGTATGGTTGATATAGCAGTGTTGTTTAAAGTTATTTGATGTTACTCTAAATAACTTTCACATTGCTTCCTTCTTGAGAACTAAATTTGTGTTTGTCTTGAACACTAAGGTAATTATTTAAGTTTATTTTATGATTTCTTTAGGCTTCATACTATTCACATTCTTGTTGTGTTAAGTTAGATCCTTATCAGTGCATTTAATTTAACATATTCTTTTCTCATTATCATTAGCGAGCAATGAAGAGGTCACAATAGATGGCGAGGAAGAATTGCTAGCACACTTATTGGTGTTTGAGGAAGAGTGGATGACGAAGCTTGTTGTTGCAATAAAGAGAGAAGAGAAAAAAGTTGTAGCTAATGAGGATGTGGAAGATGTCGTAGGGAAATTTGATGTTGCAGTTGCGAATGAAGATGAGGTAAATCAACTTTGTGATGTTATTTTGTTTTCAGATTTGGTAGTAAAAGAAGAGATGGATAGAGAGAAAGAGCATGTTGTGGATGTTACATGGCTATGTGTAGAAATGGAAGAAGACTTTGTAGGGTGTTTTTGGTGGAGGTGGACTGTTAGAGGTGGGTTTGAACCCACGAAGGAGGAGAAAAGAGTGTAGAGTATTTGGTTTAGGAGGTCAAGTTTTGGTGGACATGAGTCCACAAGGAGGAAAGGGAGGAAGATACGGTGTTTTTGGAATATGGTGGTGAGTGTTCTAGCATGATGCTAGAAAAGCAGAAGAAAGATTGATCTTGACCACTTGACAGTGAAGGAGTTCGCTGCAGGTTGATGGCAACTTGGAAGAGTAGTGCAACTACTCAAATCCACCATTGTGAGCCTATGCTCACAATCTTTCTACCCGATGTGTTTGATGCAGGAGCATCCAGGTATAGGCATGATCCTACGTCAACCAAAAAAGATTATGTTCCTTTTTTGTTTCAATTTTGGTTGTTTCTCTTTTTTAGGAAATTTTGGTGCAACTTTGGAAGTGGCAAAGACATTCACTGAGAAAGTATTGAGTTAAATTTGGGTCTTGTGTATGTGTTGAAACTGGTAATGTTCTCCAGATGAAAGAGCTATTGAAGCATTTGATTTATTCAATATTTGTTTAAAAGAAAAAGAGGCAATGCCCCATGTGTTACAAGATATGATATTTTGCATTGCATAATTCAAAAAGCATTGGGAGATTTAAAAGAAGAAGAAAAATTCTAATTGGGAAGGTAAGAGGTCTTGGCTGGAAACTGAGGTGCATAATTTTAATTAAATGCAGATATTGCAATTTGGAGATAAAAAGGGGTCGAGCAACATTGTAGATTTAAAGAAGGGAATAATGAATATGAAGATGCCCAATAATTGAAATTTATATTACATTATGGCCTAGGTTGAAGACTTTAAATGGGAAGATTTAATGACACTAAAATTGGAGAAAAATCGATTTAAAGGAAGAGGCAAAGAAACTATAGTGGAGAGGTCACACTTGGCAAGTGAAGAGTTGTGACTCAAGAGGAAATGAAAGGGTGCATATAAAAATACTTTAAAATTAATGAATGAACAAAATTTTGGAGGGTGCACTGAACAGAGGAATTGGGTGGGCGCTATTGCTAACATAGCATATTGGTGAATAGTGTTGCATGGGAGAGTATTGGTAGAACCACACAAGATATTGATTAAGGGCTACAATGAAGAAGAGACCCACAAATGGGTCATTCCATGTGATATGACTAAAGACTTAAAATTAAAACACAAACATAGTTCCTAGAGAGAGAGAGAGAAAGGTCATGTAAGGAAGGAACTCGTGGCATAGAGAAAAAAGCTTGAGTTTCTGTATCATAATTGGACTTTAGTGTAGGTAGATTGGAAACTCCAATAGCTATGCTTTACAAGGAAGGAGTGAAATCTAAAAATTAATGAAATTTTGAATGCAGATCAAGCCATATAATGTGGCCAGTTAAAATTAAATTGCAATAACATACAAAGTATTGGAAGCAAAGATTGTAGGTGAGTAGAAGACAATTTGGTAAATGTTTGAATATGCAACCAAATAGGGGTAAAGAGGTCGCATATAAGAGAATAGAAAAATGGTGAATAGCAAAAATTGATAGTGAATCTTTGATTGAAGATTGAGGGTCAGACAAAGTAGCATGAATAAATTGTGCTAGAGAGTTTTGTGTGAATTAGAGAGTACCTGTGGAGTGAAGGTAGAAGGAAGAGATTGGATGGACTCGTAGAAGAGTGTGGCCATGAAAGGCCAATTTGTCATAATTTGTAATTAAATAAATAAAATTGAAGTTTGCCTGCAATTAGATTTCTCTGATTGGTTTGAAGTAGGCAAAGTATTTCTTGTGATTTTGTGTTTTGTGAATGTTTGTTTAGTAGAGGGAAGCACCCTCTTGCATCACCCATCTTGGTGTACATGCTCCATTATGACTTTTATTCTTGTTGCATCTTAAAATTTTGAGCATAAATATATTTAATTTCTCATCCAAGATTAGTTTTTCTTGATTTAAAAAAGTGGCCACTTAAGACCCCCTTTGGTCCCCCATTTCCTTGCACATACCCATTATTTACATACATAATGATTAAAAATGGTAAAAATTATGTCAATGATAGCTGAAATATGACTACTACCACCAAAGAGTCTTGATGTTGAAGGTCCAACATCCACTTTTTTATCATCAAATGTGAATTAAGATTACCATTGATATATTAAAAAATGATTTATATGTATTATATTTACTATTTTTTAACAAATTACATACTTGTGGGCTTGACATAAATGCATAATCAAGAGCTAAAGGGATGACAGATGCATGATGAACACTATGAACCTTAAATTTTATATTACATACCATTATTTATATTAATTTTCATTCATAATAGATTAATATAATTAACCTTATATTTCAAGAAGAAATATAATAAATTACATAACCTTACTGAAAATTCTATCGATTAATACCAAAGTTCCTATCCAACTCATCTATCATGTATCTTACTATTGGAATTATGTAGCACACTCCTTAAAATATGCAACATCATCTTTAATATGTGTATGTTGAGCATCATCATATCCATAATCATAGATATATCCACAACAATGAAAACATTATGGTAATTGTTGACACCAAGGAACGTCACCCTCATCACTTTGTGAAAGATGCTTGGTATTTTGTTATAAGGATTGTATGAGGAAATTTATAGATTATAAGGTCTCCACCTCAACACTCTTCTTCATTGTGGAAGGGATCATGACATAATAAATATATGGCCTTGCTAGGGTTCTCCATGGTTGGTCTTAGGTGTGACATGCCCCTTCCCTATCATATGTAGCACCTTTTCCTTAGAAATCACACATATCAAAATAATTTAGAATCTCATTGAAGATGAAATCACAATAGAGCTTTCTCAAGAAATATTTTGGAGCTTCATTACTGTTTCATGGGAGATGGTAAACAACCATCCACCACCTATCCTAAAAATTATCCCTTACTCTTTGGTGTTGGCATTAATGAATAGGGAATATTTTTCAACTTGTATGCATGGGTGCATTGATTCTTAGATCAATTAATAATGCACACAAAATAGATTTTAATTTCTTATCCTTCACTTGTTTATATCATAATTTTGTATAATAAAATTGTTGTGCATTCTCCTTGTGCTTTGATCATGTGTTTATTTTATTGCACGCTAAAAAAATATATGTGAGAAATAATAGATTCCATGACAACTCTTTGAAATGTGCTCATTGCATTAGTTTTTTTAATTCTTCAACCAATGTTTGAACTTTTTTTCTTTTGCTTCGTAAGAGTGATACTTTTATACTACCAAAAAATAAAGGTGCATGCATCTGCTTAGTAAGAAAACACCCATGGAAACTGACTAGAGACCAACATAGAAGTAGGGTGTTCTCAGCCCACCACACAATCTAGCCCGAGACTGCAACACAACTTCCTACCATCCAAACACCCCAACATATACAAACAACTAACCGACCTTACTACCCTAAGTGTTTACATAGCCAAAAGGTGGCCCTAGCCATGACTCCACACACACCATGACAAAAAAACTAGAATTAAGCAACACTGGGCAACAGAACAAACCCTGCCAACTTATAATCAAAAACAAAAAACTAGGACACTAGACCTTACATGAAGCCATTATTTCTGGAAAATTGGTTGAACTCTAGAACCCACTCAAAGTCATTCACCTCCACCAACCAGAAGATCTTCTATAGTAAGTTGACCACAACTTCCACCACCATTCTATGCTTTACCAACGCCATCCCTTTGAATTCTAGAAGAAATGGGTAGAGATTCACCATGTCACCTTGGGATTTAACCAAATCCAAATCCTGGGGATGAGGAATACCTCTGCTGAGAAAATCCACCTTCAAAGTGTCATCCAAACCACCCAGTAAGCTTTTCTTGAAAATCTTACCCACTAGTGCCTTCACCTCTACCTTTGGAGTTTGGAAATCCAAGACCTAAGCCAAAAAACATGAAATAATGTACAAATTTGACATGAAGTATACCAATTTTTGGTCCCCCATCTTTGTGCACATAGCATATGATCAAGATCCATATAGGTATAGTGATGAATATATATATTCATCACTATATATAGACACTAGTAACTATCTACAATTTCAACATAAGAGTTTTAGAGATAGTATATATGTCATTCCTTTAATTGTTAATAAAGGGAGAGAGATTAATGCATGAAAAATAAAGTTAATATAAACATGTAAGCACAAAAGTGATGTAAAGTATTAAATTCCATAGATATCGTCATGTAAAAAGAAAGTAAGGTAGATGAAATGATAAGTGTGAAGAACATAATTATATATAGTAGAGATAATCATAAAAATGTATATGTTTATCCCTAGTATAGGAAAATGAAAAAGTAAAATTAACCTTAGAGGCAAGATAAGGATCATGTAAGCATATATGAACTAGTGAAGGCATGGTGTCCCCAATGTAGCTCATAGATACATGATAGGGTATAAAAGCACATAAAGTATAGGGAAGGGATGATTATCTCATTGTGATGATATTTCTCTTGGTATATGATAACATGTGAGTGAAATATGATATCATAAAAACATGGTATTACCATATATAGCTCTTGGGAACATGAAATTGGGGGAAGGTATGCTGCCTCCATTGTGATAAGGTATCTCTAGAATTAAAATAAAGTGAGTAAAGTGATATTGAGTAAGGTATAAACATGAAAGGACATGTAAAAGGGACCATTCCCAAATGAGAAATATAGTATGTGGGCATGAGAAATATCATAGGAAATGCATAGTCATTCTCAATATAAGAAAATGATAAAGTGTTTATATGGCCTATGAAGAAAACATAAAATATATGTTTTGATAACAAATATGAAATCATGTTGCGACAACCTATCATGGTTTAAAATTGGCTACCAAAATTTGGATAGAAGGGGATTCTTTAAATATTATCAATTCCTAAGGAAGCTTTCCCCTCACTCTTGGTCTATTGGAAAATTGATAGTTAATACTCTATCTATGGTGAATTAATTTGAAGAAGTCTATATTTCCCATGCCTTTTGTGAGGCTAATGGGGTTGTGGATTTTTTGGGTAATTTCCGCGTGTCTTCCGGTAAGTCATGGGAGATTAATGATAACCTGCCAGTGGAGTTTATATTTTTGCTTAACAATGATAACACCTAATTTTTTGGAGGGGGTCAATTCTTTAGGTGATCTCAAGGGATGTCAAGTTAATAATTATCACCTAATGTTGATTAGACAGTTGATGGCTATGGAGATCGTAAAAAATTATGGGAGGATGAGTTGTATTTTTAGGAGGGATCTAGCCATTACCTTTTTTGGTACCTAGAAAGGCAGGTCCACACGCTTTTTTGATGCAATTTTATCTTTAGCCTTTCTGATTATTTTCATTTGTGTTAAATGTGGGGTTTCTTTCTTACGAAGTGCTTAGCATTGTTAAAGATGGGGGGTGATAGATGCAAGATGAAGCCCTTCTTGTGTGCTGAGATCAAAGCCAATGGTGATGTGTGGAAGATTTTATAGAAAGGAGGGGTTACTCCGTTCATGGAGAAATTGTGTGGGTTTGAGTCGAATGTCTCGTAGGAGTTTGTCGAAGCCTGGCACGATCAGGTGCTTAGTTTGTTTGGTATGGACATCACAATAAATGAGGAGTTAATAGTGAAAGTAATAGAGATGTCGACTTAGGGGAGGAAATTATTCAGAGAAAAATCCATGTCGGGGGTGGCAAGAATGAACTTCCTTAGGGATAAGGAGAACGAAAAAATGGGTTTGACTCCAATGTGGGGGTTTTGATCGCACCAAAATTAAGCCTGTTTGGGGTGAGGTGGCTATGGTTTTGATGCATTACTTTACCTTGGATGGGAGGCACACAAATCTTTATGGGAACCACTTCATGCTACTTAATCATTTCTACCATGGTAAGCTAGTTTTGTTCCCTTTCTATCTGCTTTCATCTTCAGAGAATGGGATTTTAGATTTTAGAAATAATCCAAAAAATCCCTTTTTACATGAGGGTTTGATGCTACTGATTGTGGAACATATAAAAGCTAGATATGTTATTGTGTGCCTTATTCCTGGTAAGTTCGAAAAGTCCAAGAAGAAGGATAAGTTGAGTGGGAAATGTCAATTGGAGGAGGAGGAAGTTGAAGTTGAAACGGAATTGGAGGATGAATCCTCAACATGGTCGGATGGTTACCATACAAACCTGGATTATACCCCATCTACCGGGGATAAGAAAAGATCTATGAAAAAGGTTAAGCCCTCTTCCTCAAGTGCGAAATAGAAAATTTAGGTTGCTTGTGAAGAGGTGGTTTTGGAGGGAAAAGGAAGTAGAAGGAAGACTTTGAAGCAAGGGCTAGTGAGTTCTTATGAGGTAGTGGAAAATTTGCAGGAGGGAATTGGGGTGCGATGGACTTTACTTAGGCTTTGTGGATTGGTAAAGGAAGGGGAATATGTCTTTTTTAATATGCTAATGTGGCTTGTTCAAGAGGTCCAGGGCCTCCATGGTAAGTATGATACCAAGGTTAGGAGGACCATGATAGTGATAATTTTCCATTATTGGTCATAACATTTTCCATAGAGATCTGCACAAGTGAAATAATTGTGAACTATGATATAATAACTAGCTAGTAGAGGAAGCTATGAACCAATTCAAATTAAACATAGAAAGAGTGGTTGCAACTAAGCTTCTTTATCCATCAACACAAGGACCTACACCACCATAAACTACCCCATACATACTGTAATCATCCAATATCTAGAGAAATATATTGTAACTCTCCCAATATCGATATAGAGATAATTATACATGAGGACATAAGGGAGGATTCTAAGGATACAAATGAACATGAAAGGGTAGAGGACAAAGAGTAAGAGAAGATATAAATTTTTATAATTATGGAAAGATAGGTCATTATTCTAGGGAATGTAAGAAATACAAGCCAATAAATTATGGTTTAATTAATGGGGATAAAGCATATTATCCATTCAATTTCCCCAAAGCTACTTAATAATACAAGAATGGGGGAATATGTGGAACTAGGATAAATGAATTATCAAGTCTAAATACACTAAAGGAAGTGAATAAATTAATAAAAGTATTGAAGTTAAGAGAGAAAATATTAAAATATACCATAAGGACATAGATAATGATAATAATTATGAGGATGAGGAGAGTTTAGCTATTCAAAGGATGTGTCAAGAACTATCCATAGAAATAAAAGGACAGATCATAAGAAGAATGAATTAAAGGAGATAAGAAGATAGCTAGAAGGAAGAGTGGTGGTGACCACTCAAAGGAAAATAAACATTGAAAGAAGAAAATAATTTATGGAGTCAAAGGTGTAGAGGAAAGAAGATATCCATGTAAGAAAAAAAAAACCAAAAAATCAAAAGAATTAATAGAATAGGAGAAAGTTAAAGAAGAAGAAAAAAGGGCCTACTTCATAGAAGGAGTCAAGGAGTTAAACTACATGGTAAGTTTAATTAAAGAAGACAAGAGTTACTATATAAATTAAAGTTTAAATTTTACAAACATTGGAATGATTAGGATAATCATTAAATCCTCCAAATTTTATTATTTTATTTTATGAGATGTTGTAAACTATGTTTATGAACTAAACATTCTAACCTTTGATGTCCACTAACATGGTGATAGTTACATTTTTTTTTTCTCATTATACTATTTGAGGTAGTGGGGGGATAATATATAATAGATGAAATTGAGGGGGAGTGATTATATTTTTACTCAATTTTTTTTAAAACACATTGTACATAGATTTGAACATCAAGTTTAATGAATTCCCTATGTATTGATGGTCTAAACAAAGGAAAAGAAAAAAATTATCCGCTTGATGATTCACTTTTCCTTCTTATCACCACCCTTTGAAAATTTGTTTTAATTTCAAAACTTAGATGAGTAATAAGAATTTTGATTTAGATACCCACATTTAAATTCATTCCATGCTAATTGTAACTCTATAGTTTTGAGACGATCACATTAATCCATAAATTTTCTTCTTTAGGACATATGATTTTTTATTAAAAAAGTACGGTAAGGTGTAATGCCCCACTAGGGAACCTAGAAAACAACACCTAAAGTAACAAAATAGCTGAGCAATTTTTTTTTTTAAAACCTTTCGATTACAACATAAATACATAGAAACGTAAACATATATGTTCTAAGGGTTCCGTGAAAATGCTACTTAAACATTCACAATGATAGCATCACATTGCTAACAAAAAGATATACAACATAAGGATAAATCATATTTATCCAATTACATAGTAATATTGAAGTAAAGATACATAAACAAGATACATCAAGTGAGATTATGATAAATCTTGTATCAACATAATATCTTTACAATAAGTACTCTCATACACATAAGAGTGTACATATAATATAGATGAAGATCAAATCACATCTGTCCAATGCGCTCATGAGCACACTTAGCATTCAACATCATGAACATTGTAAGGTCAGGAATCTATCATAAGAATGTTCAATATCATCCTCACACCACAATACCTGCAAGGGACCCAATGGAGGAAAAACCACATTCCTCCCAATTGCATGGTACCCTAAGGTCCACTCCCTCCATGCTAGGAGACAATATCAGGTCCACAAGATAACAAACAAGAAGACAAAACATAACATTTACATGGCTTGACATACACATCATGACATAACGATATCTAAACCATAAAAAGATAAACAAGCTTCCAGAGGAAACAACAAAACCAAAGGTGACTCTACACAAGATACCACAAAACATGTATAAGGATAAGAGTGTCATCACACAGTTGTTCTAGGTTACCCTGGTGAATCTTCCTAGATTACCGACCCTCATCTTGAGTTACCTTGGCAATCTCTTCCGATTCCCGGCCCCTCAAGAACTCATGTGGAACCGAAACACTTTTCAAGAGGGAAAAGTGAACGAATATGCCGTTCCAGGACATCTCAACCTACTCTTAATCTATACAAGCATTAAGGCACTAGGCGAGGTATTCAAATTATCTGAATTAATTAATGAACATCACCCAACCCCAAGTACATATATTAATTTTTTCACTGAATTACATACTCCCGATAGGTTACCCTAACTACCAATTAGGGTCTTGACCCCTATCGAAAGCCACTCTTCTCGATAACATGACACCATAACAATTACAAAGGATAGACCTCATGTACATTAGACAAAATGAAGAACGTTCACATTTCAATCATGACATAGACCAAATAACTTCCATAATACCTCAAAGGTAACAACAAATCGTGCAAGGCTAAGTCCCAAATAAAACATTGTAATTGAATATCCATGTACAAACTCAATGAGCTTACAAAATAATTTTCTTCTCCTAGCCTCTAGAAGATTTAAAAGCTCAAAAAATAAAGAGTACACTCTTAAATGATTACAAGTTCATTACTACTCATCATATTCATCCATCAAAACTTCATGATTTTAATAAATCAAACAAATAATTCAAATAGTTTCCCTATTTCAAAATCCAACTCGAGATTACAATCAAGAGGTGAAACAACGACATGCCAATGATATATTTCCACATTATATGTTATTCGTTACTTAGTCACTAATTTTACTCCATAAACTATTTGCTATAATAACAACTGTATTCAAATTACATGTTTAATTTGTAATTTAATTATGACATAATCATAAAACAATCAACTCTCTTTATTTAATAAAAGATAATCAAAATTGCTTATCTAGCGAATGAAAATTACAAAACCTTCAAATTAACTAATTATAAATAAGTCCATTCCTCTATTGATTATCACCATTTATACCTAACTTAAATGATTAATCATAAGGAAAAAAATATTTCTTTGTTATAATATATATATATATATAGACATACAAACACATATGTATATAATCAATGTCAGAATAAAGTTATTCCCACCAAACATATAAAGGAATGAATATGCTCTTATAGGAAAGAATTCATGGCAAATCGAATGGAACTCAAAACAAATTGTAAAGCAACTGCTATGCCTTTCGCATTTAATACACAAAATGACTGGAATTGACATTGATTAAAAGGAGTTCGGTTTATTCAAAAACAACACTCTACAGTCACCTTAATCACCTTAAATCAAGATATAATTATAACTCTAGCAATTCAGGACAAGAAAAAGACTACGTTATTAGCATTTAAGTAACAGTTGCTAAACGAAATGCATGGGAATAAGCAATAATTTAACACTGACTTCGCTATAACTAAAAGAAATGAAATTACCAATACATCAAAATTGCAAATAGTACTCCTCAAAATAGAAGACAATATACATCGAAGTCTTCACGACCTAAATAGCTATCATAATTGCATGGCACAGGGCTAAAAAGAAGCTGGAGTTAACAATAAAATAATGTTATAAACCTTCAATACCGCCGATGCATTAAGCTATAGATGATTATATTAACCCAAGGAAATGATATATGAGAGAAAGTTAGGCATTAAATTTTAGAGTACAGAGATAGAGACAATCTAAATATCGAATAAAAACAAGGAAATAAACACAACATTCAACATACAACAAAAATATTAAAATAGAACAAAGATTTATAGAACAAATTGAGATTTTATTAATGCCTTTTTGGTTTACAGAGCTGCCAGTGCTCTTAAATTCATGTCTTCATTCATTCTCCAAAAATAAAGTATACAAAAACTTATGCATTTGCAAAAATAGGGCTCATTACAAGCTATGGGAGAAACTTCCCGAATACGCAAGAAGAAAGAAGAGTCTAGATACATTAAGAAGAATGTAGAAGGGAAGAGAAATTAATGTAGTGGTTGATGAGGTAGATGGAAGAGGCAGGGGAGATTAATAAACATGCCGAGTTGGAAGTCCACATCACGAACACTCCCCCTTAATCTTCACTGCCATGTATGTCTGCAAGACCAATTCCTTCCCGGAGATTCTCAAAAACATTCTTTGCAAGTGGCTTCATGAAGATATCTACTAGTTGTTCTTTTGACCTACAAAACTCAAGATATATGTCACCATTGTTCACCAGTTCTTGTATAAAATGATATCGTGTATCAATATGCTTGCTCTGTTTATGAACAACATGAATTTTAGATAAGGCAATTGCTGAATTATTATCACAAAAAAATTCTATAGGTTCTTCTTGTGGATGCCTCAAATTTGAAAGTACTCTTCTCATCCATACTGCTTGACAAGCTGCTGATGTGGCTACAACATATTTTGCTTCAGCTGATGAGAGTGTCACAATTGGTTGTTTCTTTGATGCCCAACAGATAGCTCCTGATCCTAGGTGAAAGATATACCCCGAAGTGCTTTTTCTATCATCCATGCTACCTCCCCAATCACTATCCGTATATCTGATTAGTTTGTAGTCATCTAAAAATGTATACAAAATTCCAAAGTTCTTTGTTCCAGCTATGTATCTTAAAATTCCTTTTCCAGCTTTCCAATGTGATTCCTTTGGTTTGTCCTTGAATCTAGAAATGAGACTCACCCTATACATGATGTCCTGTCTTGTGGCAGTTAGATACATGAGGCTTCCAACTAATCTTTTGAATAAAGTTGCATCAACTCTAGGACTTTTGTCATCCTTGCTAAGTTTTAAGCCCAATGTAATGGGTGTAGGAGCTGGATTTACATTTTCCATCTTAAATCTCTTCAACAAATCATTAGCATACTTGCTTTGACATATAGAAATGCCTTGATCATTTTGAATTACCTCTATCACAAGAAAATATCTCATGAGTCCCAAATCGGTCATATCAAATTCTCTTTCCATGGCTTCCTTGAATGAGTCAATTGACATGTTACTTGTGAATATAAAATCATCTACATACAAGCACACTATCAAGATTTCTCCTCCATTATTCACTTTGACATACAATGTTGGTTCATTGCCACATTTTCTAAACCCATTGTTCACAAAATACGAATATATCCTGCTGTACCAAGCTCTAGGAGCTTGTTTCAAACCATATAGTGCCTTTTTCAGCTTGTACACTTTATGTTCTTCTCCCAAAACTTCATAACCGGGTGGCTGTTTTATATATACTTCTTCTTCTAAAATGCCATTCAAAAATGATGATTTAATGTCCATTTGATAAACATTCCAATTGTTTTGAGCTGTTATAGATAAGACCATTCTAATGGTATCCAATCTTGCCACGGGTGCAAATATTTCATTGTAGTCTATGCCCGACTGTTGTGTGAAGCCTCTAGCTTCAAGTCTTTCCTTGTGTTTCTCTACTTTTCCATTGGCATTATATTTGTTTTGTAAATCCACTTAACTCCAATCACATCCTTGTCTTTAGGAGGCTCTACTAGATCTCAAGTTTGATTCTTTTCAATTGACTAAATTTTATCATCCATGGCTGCAATCCAATCATCATCTTTTATGGCATCTTCAAAGTAAATTGGATCAGCGTGTGTTAAAAATTCAAAATTAGAACATAAATCATCATTTTCAGCCTCTTGTATTTCATCACATATCTCCCTTAGACTCCATGTCTTCTTTGATGTGTTTATGGACCTTGATCTTAGTGATGCAAGTGTTGGATTAGAGGACTCACTACTGTTATTACTTGCTGGAGTAGTTGGATTTGGAGTGGTAGCTGCCCTAGAAGGTGTTGTAGGAAAATTTTCTTGTGTAGTAAGATTCTCAGCTTGAGTTTCATTCTCTTCATTCTCTTGTGGAACACTAGCTGCAACTGTACTTGTTTTGTCTATGATGCCATCCCATGCTTCTTCTTCAACAAAGTCAACATCATGGCTTATTATCAGCTTCTTTGTGATAGGGTTGTATAGCTTATATGCCTTCAATTGCTCACTATATCCCACAAATATACACTTCTCTCCTCTATCATCTAGTTTCTTTCTCAACTCTTGAGGTATCAATGAGTATGCTACACATCCAAAGACTCTCAAATGTACAATGTTATGCTTCCTTTTTCTCCAAGCTTCTTCTGGTGTTTTATTTATCACTTCCTTTGTTGGACATCTATTTAATATGTATACCGAACATGCAACCGCTTCAGTCCAATACTCATTTGGTAGATGTTTTGCTTTTATCATACTTCGTGCCATTTCCATGATTATTCTATTTTTTCTCTCAGCTACTCCATTTTGTTGAGGAGTGTACCTTGCTGTAAATTATTTCTTTATGCCATTTTCTTTGCAAAAATTCTAAAATCATTTGATATGTACTCTTCATCTTGATCGGTTCTCAATGTTTTGATATAGTATCCACTTTCTTTCTCAACTTTTTCTTTGAACTCTTTAAAACAACAAATGCATCTGATTTGTATTTCAAGAAATAAACCCATACTTTTCTGCTGAAATCATCAATAAATGTCAAGAAATAGAGTTTTCCACTTATGGATGGTGTTTGCATAGGTCCACAAAGGTTTGAATGCACTATCTCAAGTGGATGATTTTCCCTATAAGACTCTCCAACTGGAAATGCTTTCCTATGTTGCTTTTCCAATATGCAACTCTCACTGTTGGCTTAAGTAGCTCTATTGGTGGTAGTCCATATACCATTCTTTTCTTATATAACAACTATAACCTTTTGAAGTTTAAATGCCCAAGTCTTAAAGGCAATAGCAAAGATTCATTTTTGTATGAAGCTTTGAAAGCTAACTCAGCAATCTTTTGCAATTCTTGTGGCTCTAAGTATAGTTCACTTTGGATTCTAAGTGGAAACATCCTATTTTTTGTCATCTCAACTTTTACAATCAGCCTATTGCTTGGTTTCTTGTCTACAATCACACATTCACCATTTTTAAAGTATATTCTATATCCTTTTTGCACTAGTTTCGCAATGCTTATGAGATTGTGTTGCAATCCAGGAACACAGTATACATCAGAAATATGTTTCTCCTCACCTTGCTTAGTTTTTATGTTAATTGACCCTTTTCCCATGACCAAAACTCATTGATCATTCCCTAATTTTACTTCTGAATTTATTGAATCATCCATTGTTTCAAACATATCATTACTCCCACTCATATGATTACTACAATCACTATCTAAGAACCATATTTCTTTGGAGATTTCTTTTGCTACATTGCATGTTATCAATACATGGTGTTTTGTTCACCAGTGTTGGGCTGGTTTTCATTTGTAAAATGTGCCTTTTTCTTATTCATGTCATATTGTCTCTTTCTACATTCAGATGCAAGATGCCCAAATTTATTGCAATAATGGCATTGGATGTTGGATTTATCATACCTTTCTCCTTGATGATGGCTATGAGAATGGCTGCTCCCCCTTCCTCTTGTTGGTGTAAAATGAGCATGTGGGCTTGATGCTGGTCTTTTGCTCTCAAATTGTGTATTTTCTCTTCCTCCTCTTGGTGTAAAACGTCATCTGGCTCTACTATAATTTGATCTCCCTCTTGTTCTGCCAAATGAAAGCTGAGTCTTGAATGCATTTTCCAACGATGATGTGCTTGATCGATTTAATATTTGCTCATGTACTAAGAGTGATCCCATTAATTCTTCTCATGATAGTTGAGTAAGATCTTTGGCCTCCAAAATGGCTATTACAACTAGATCAAACTTTGTAGATAAGCTTCTAAGTATTTTCTCTGCAAATTTTTCATCTTCAATGGTGTCTCCATAGGATCTAATCTGATTTACTATTTCCATTGCATGAGTGAAGAATGAATCTATTGAGTTTGTATCCTTCATTTGCAGATTTTCAAAATCCCTTCTAAGAATTTGTAATTTTTCTATTTTTACCTTGTCTATGCCTTGGTAAGCTGTTTGCAAACTTTCCCATGCCTTTTTTGATCTTGTGGCAACTGAAGCTTTTGGAAAGATTGATTCCTCCATTTCCTATTGAATGATAAACAATGCTTTAACATCCTTTTTCTTATTTTCCTTCAACAAATCCTTCTCAGCTTGTGATTGAACTTGATAAGCTTGTTGGTCTGTTGGTTTAGGGAACCCATTTTCAACCAAGTCCCAAACATCCTAGGAGAAAAATAATGTTTTCATTTTTATGCTCCAATATTCATAATTTTTTTCATTGAAGATTGAAATCTAGGGTTGTGCAATGGTTCCACTTGTTCCTCTGCAATAAAACCCTTTTCCTATTTTGTTCAATCTTGATTTTCTCTATTTTCTTTTCCAATTTCTTCAATCTTGCAAACCCTTTCTCTTAATCTAATGCCTACATATTTTTGACTGGCAATATTATCTTCCTCCAATCGATGTCTGAATGTTACAATATGCTAATAGCTATAATCCTTTTCAATAGCTTCAACAAAACTACAACTTTAATCTCCTTTAGTGTCTACTGTCAATAGGGATCTGTATCTTTGACTCCATTTGGATTCCTCACACAGCCTCAACCCTGGATCTTCTTCTGACTTGAATTCTCCCTGAATCTTCTATATGCTCTGATACCAGTTTGTTAGAGTGTAGAGGAAAAAATAGAGACAATCTAAATATTGAATGAAAATAGGGAATTAAACACAACATTCAACATACAACAAAAATATTAAAACAAAACAAAGATTTATAAAACAGATCAAGATTTTATTAATGCCTTTTTTGTTTACAGAGCTTCCAGTGCTCTTACATTCATGCCTTCATTCATTCTCCAAAAATAGAGTATCCAAAAACTTATGCATTTGCAAAAACATGGCTCATTACAAGTTATGGGAGAAACTTCCAGAATACTCCAGAAGAAAGAAGAGTCTAGATACATTAAGAAGAATGTAGGAGGGAAGAGGAATTAATGCGGTGGTTGAGGAGATAGATGGAAGAGGTAGGGGAGATTAACAAACATGCTGAGTTGGAAGTCCACGTCAAAGGCAACTCTACGATATGAAGATAAATAAAGAAGAGATCTGCGCCAACATCATCAAGAAAAACTTGCAAAGCAAAGGAATGAGGAGACTACCAAATACTAGCCATGCACAAATCTTGCAAGGTATGACATGAGAAAACAATGAGGTCACAAGCCGTGAGGCATTAGACAAGAAAAGACTATAAAACCTTATGGATCTAAAGCAAGTGCAACGCAGCCTTGTCAATCTCATACTCTAAATTTAATGCATGAAAATTGTCCTGAGAGATCTAAACCCTTCCCATCAATCAAGAATAGAAACACTACTAAAGTGGAGGATATTGGTGATGCTAAATGATACAATCTGAAAAATAGGCGTGTACCATATACATGAGGTCAACAAGATCATAACAGGGAAATTTAGCATCATTACTAAACAAAATTCACACACAACTAGTCATGAACAAAGAATGAGGGGATGATAGGAAAATAGGCTATGTGTAGATCTAGATAGACAAAAAAAGTGAGAAAACGACCAGAAGTTTGGCTATGATTTCTTGATGCCTAATAACGTGTCCATTATATGCTGCCGTTTATGTCATATTTATTGAAACCTTCAGTTGGAGAGTCAATTTGGCTCAATACATTGTTATTGATTGCATAGTATTTTCTAAATTCTCGTTCTTATGTTTAAGCCGCCTAATATTATAGAATGGGTCGATCTACCTAAGAGGATTGGAGTTCGACATACATGCATCCTGATAGGCATGCATAACACTTGAGAAAATACCGATAATTATGAAAGGAATATACCTCATCACAAATGGTCTCCTCATATAAAATTTTAATTTGATTCCTCTTGAAGTCGACTATCACTAATAGAAAGTGGAAGAAAGTTTCCCTTATCAAAGGATGTGAAAATCAAATTACTGTTGTTGTGCATTCCAGACACTAACTTTTAAACAATTACATGTTGATTTTAAACTCAAAACATTTATCTTCTAATTTCGTTTCAAGGAACGTTTTTAACACTAATTAACAAAAATTTCTTTTTTGATTTTTGTGCAAGATATACAACAAATTGATTCAACCACAAGGAAGATCAAATGACATAAAATTCATACAAAAGTTTTCTATACAAGACAATGCTAAAACAAAAGAAGAAAACCTAGATTTTAATCTCGAATCCACATAGATTGAAGTAAGAATTAGAAAATCCACAAATCTTTATTCTCCCAAAGGACAAATTCTTCTAAATCCATTGTCCCCAAAATTTTTCAACCAAGAAAATACACAGAAGAAGCTTTTTCCAAAAACTTCCGTGAAAGTTTTCTTCCCAACAATCCAAAATCAATTGCCTTTTTTGATAATTACACACCCAAAAGATTTTTAACTCATTCTCAATTAACTCAAAGTCACAAGACTTAACTTCCAATCAACATGCATTCAAATTTATCATTCAGTTCAAACTAAATAAACATTCAAGATAATATCTTCTGACTTGAAGTTACATTTAAAGATATTTTTGTTGAAACAATAATTCAATGTTATCAACTTTCAACATTTAAATTTGCACATTAAATAAATAAATAAATATTATATTATGCAAAACTAATAATTACATTTAAATATGTATATCGTTTAATTAATTTAATTAACCAAACCCTTTTAAAAACAACATTACAATTTCAATTATTAGAATATCTACACATCAATATTTTAATTTAACATTTCAAAAACATCAATTAATACAAATAACTTATAAATAACCGTTTAACTAATTAATCAATCAATTTCCATTCATGACAAAAATAAGAATGACATGACGAAAGCAAATGACAAAACAACAACGATGGGTGACAAACGGATACTCGTTCAATGACTTGAACAATGGCTAATGATGAACCTGACACTATCTCTGAAACAACATATTTCCATTGGGTTAGGGCACACTCAGACCCGACAAGCAGGTGGAGACGATGCCCGGTACCTGCAAACTGCATCCAACAACACTATTAAACATATCATCATATATCGACAAACACACCGTGAAGAAGAGTTGCAGTGTAGTAGGGTACTCACAAGTGAGTTATGCTACACTGTCTCCTTCACCAAGGCTAACCTACAATACTACAACATAAACAATATCAAAAACATCATCATAAACTCAATATAAAACCAACATAGTATCAAAACAACTAAGATGACTATCAACAAAACATAAACAATCATAAACAAAGTAGAGCAATTGGAGGGACACTACATAAGGGCCCTGATCCCAAACAAAACAACAACAAAAAATAGGCCACCTGACCACCAGTTCAAAGCAAAACAAGGCCAATAGGCCAACCAGAGAGCAGCACCAAGCTAAAAGAAAATAGTCATAGCCTAGAAAATAAATGGTACACATTCCTTCGAGAGATAGGCATGCAGGCCCCAAAACAAAAAAGAAACAATAAAAAACCAAACTATTCCTTTTGGCAATTAATTAAATTTTATTCCTTTTTTAGCAACTCTAGGTCATTCCACTAGGGATCCTCTACTTCGCTAGCCATGTACTCATTAGGCATGTCAACATCCTATTTGTCCTCCATTCTACATTTCATTTTTTCTTACTTTTGAAAGCTCAGACACTAGTCCAAATATTTCTCTTTTCATGATTCTATGGGTAATGGAAATCATGCTACTTAAGTCACTATCCATTTGACTGACCTTCTCCTGTAGGGAATCATTCTAGTTTTTGTAATACTAGAGGGTGCTATTCCCCAATTTTTCCTCAACCTTCAAGCTACCCACTGCCTTAATATCTTCTTCCTCTTGGTATTTTTGTGTGCCTTCCTCAACCTTCTCCAAGATAGTGTTCATTTTGTTCCCCTTGTACTCCTTATCCTCTTCAAGTTATTGTTTCTCCTCTTTTACCTCCTCTTCCTCACTTGCCATGTCATCTCTAGGATCCTCCCCTAAAACAACCTCTAGTTCTTTTTAGCTCAACTCTAGAACATCCTCCTCCTACATTGGGATATATTCTTCATCCGGTGACCCCTCCTCCTTGTCTTCAAAATTAAGCTACTTTCCCTTAATATTTAGATTATCCAATCTGGTAGACCTCCTTTTGTTGGCCCCATGGTTGCTATTGCACCAAAAGGTTGACTTGTTAATGCTCGATACAACCACCAAATTTAATGGATCCATGAGAGGTGATTAGTCCATGTCATGAATCTTGAGGGGAGCGTTAACCACATATCAACAATCTCCCCCTCAATGTTACCTGAGGAGATTCAAACTCGACACCTTTGGATCTAATACCAATTTTTGGCCCCACGGTTGCCATTGTACGAAAAGGTCGACCTTTTAATGCCTGATATAACCACTAGAGTTAATGGATCCATGAGAGTTGGTTAGTCCATGTCATGAATCCTGAGGGGAGCGCTGACCATCTGCCAACACCTTTCCTCCTTGCCACTACTAGAATCTTCTACACAACCTTCCTCCCCTTCATCTAAAATTTCTATTATCACCTTCTTGGCTATCCTGGAATCATCAAGGCCAGAGCATTTAAATTTGGAGCTAGAGGGATTTGTTAGGAATTTATTTTTTTGAGAGAGAGGGGTAGACAATTCATCATCAACAACAAGGTCTTTAGAAACATAGGGATTAGCTTGTTTTCTTTTTTTGAGAGGGAGGGGTAGAATTTTATTCTTTAACATTAGGGTCTAGTGAAACAACAGAGTGCTGAGGAATGTTTTTTCACAAAGTCATAGAATTCTAGATAGCCAATTTTGGCTTGTTACTAGAGCTAGGGTTATGTTGAAGCAGACAAGGATTTTCCTTTAGGGGTTTAATTTGTAGAGGCTTTATAAAATTCACCAGGCTTGACAGAGGGGTAAGGGAAAAACCATAATTGCAATGTATTTGGATTAGGCCTTGATGCAAATGGGGGAGGCCCCTTTGGTCTACACTAATGTAGAGAGGAGAGCAGGAAAAAGGGGATATTTATTTTTTAATTTTCTCCTAATGTTATTCAAGAAACGAAAATGATAGCCATGCATCATAGTATAACTTCCCTCTAATGTGAAATATTTCATTATATGAACACTTACCAGACCATATGAAGTTGACAGTTTCTCTCTATTTTGATCTTATTACAAAAATTCTTTATAATAAAACTAAATGAATGTATAGATCCTTGATGAATTGTATAAAACCACTAAATAGCATAATATTTAGGTGTACATAGAAATTAATTAGTTAAAATTCTATCCTCATAAAGAAAATGTATACATACATCCATGTGAGATAACAAATGGGTGTTGGGATCACCTTTACCATCATACACTGGAAATAAAGGTGCCATAAAACTCATATAAAATGGATATGTCACATCTAAAATATTAGAGGTGTATCTGTAGGATAAATTTTTTTATTATCATCTTGTCTACTAGAATGTGGATCCACTTTCTTTTCTACTTGATCAATATGTAGGATTAGTGCTTCTAGGATTGAATAGTGTATGGTAACTAAAGATTGGTTAAGATCAATATGGTTTGTGCAGGCTTTCAAGATGTGAGAAGAGTGAATGAGGTAATAATTTGTGTCAAGGTTATATAAAAATAGAGATAAAAAGGAGATAAATGGAACATGGTATAAAAATATTAGGTGTAGAAGTGAGCTTGTTAAAACAAGTAATGATAGGATCAATAGTTTTAGATAAAAGAGATATGAAAAAAGAAGTACTAAAGGGTGGGATACTACTAGATAGTAATAGTGGATGAAGGTTATATGGTATAGATATAGCTAAAGGTTGATGCACTAACATTTTAAGAGATGGAGTAAGTTTATAATATGCACCTTGTAAAGTCTCTAGCCCAAATTCCTGATTCACAAATATGTCATGGAACATATCCGTTAGTTATTTATTTTTATCCTTATTAGCCAAAATAATAAGTTGAGTACCAAAATATTATTTATTCACAAGATATAAACGATCATAATATTCAATTATATTAATCCCAAAATGACCATCATTAAACATATCACTATAATTAGATAGGTTGGCCATAATATGGCTTATGTGAGGGCTTATTCTCAATCAATAATAACAATCATGGAAAACCCTTGACATAAATAATGACATGGGAAATAATATGTAGTCAAATTAAAAAAAATAATGATAAATTAAATTTGAAAATACATAGGGAAAAAAACCCTTTGTCCAAATCGATGTATATCAATTATAAATGGATCCTAATAACTAAGTTCGATTAAAAATTACTATAAATAAAAATAAAAAAGAGGATAGAACGCGTAGTTGTATGAGTAAAGAATGAGTGCCATATGGATAAGACTCTAAAATTAGTTTGTCTTAATACAAAAATGCTTATGGCAATGAAATATACAAATCAAAATGATAATATTCTATTTTCCTTTACTTTGAGTTGAATTCATTAACCAAGAATAAAATTGAGTAAAAATTAGAGTCATGCTAGAAAATTTGACCTTTGATGCTTATTGATCTTTGTCCTATATGCCCCTTATGTTCAATCTAGTAGATGACTATCTAATCTTTCCCTAAAATCTATGGGCTGGTGATATTAAAGATTACCTTTGCTAGCTTCTGGTGCAAATAAAGTCATGAGTGCACTTCACCTCACTCATCCCTTCAATAGGAAACAAAATCGAAGAAAAAAACAAGACCTAAGATATATATTCATTACTTCCTTTTAACACACCAAATCCAAATGTGTCACTATTGATTACTCGTCTAGAATGGTTGATTGGATAATAGATGAAAGGTATTCAATGATTGATGGTTAGATTAATTGTGAACGAATGTCCTTTTATTTTAGCACATGACATCAAATGACACAAATATTTGTTAATTTTCTTTTGTGTGGGAAAGACAAAATGGTTAGTTGGTCAAATTTGTAGTTTTGAATTTTTTTTTAGGTAGGTCAAGTTTGTGCTTGCATGGATGATCTCATACCCATAGATTTGACCCAAAATTAGAAGATAAAAATATAATGATAAATGATGGTTATCTAGAAATTAATGTACAAATAAAAATGAAAGTCATACAAAAAACTAAATGTATAGAGACATGTTGACATATAATTAAAATAAAATAATAAACATAGAAATATTTTCAAATAAAAATTAGTGAAAAAACTCGACTGTACACAAAACTATACTATTTGTTATTTTCTTCAGAATAGATACAATATTTTTCTCAAAATAGATACAAAATTAAATAAAAAATAACATAAAAATACAACAGAAGAAAGTTACAAAGTTAAAAGCAATAATAGTGATTCCATAAAACTGCAAATAGAGAGTCACAAACGTTAAAAGCAGTAATAGTGATTCCATATGATTATAAATATGGATATCTTTTTAGATTGAGCGAAAAACAAAACCTGATTCACAGGTAACTACTACAACCAGTCGTGGATATAATCCAATATTTAACATCTATATACCATAGCTATTTCTATTGTTCTATTGCCACGTCTATTCTAGTAATTTACAGGCAGACCTTCAACTACTTGCTAATGCATTGTGTTTGCCTCCAACTAGCTTAGCTTCTGGGGAAAAGTTTGATGGGAAAATCATTAGCAGGGAGAGCAATGAGCGGGTCTACCGATACTTTTTCATCTGGGTCAATGGCGGTGTAGCCTCTGAAAGTTCTAACAAAATGATGCACAAAAAGTAATATTTCCGTCTTTGCAAATTCCCATCCTGGACAAACTCGCTGCCCTGCAGCGAATGGTAAGAAGGTATAAGGAGCCACCTGCGTGCCTTCCTCTTGGAATCGTGAAGGCCTGAATTTTCCTGGCTCAGTAAAACACTCTTCTTTCATATGCGTGCTGTAAACTGTCCATAAGATCTGTTCATAACATACGTACATCCAAAAAGTCATTATGCTAGATTTAGGTTTTGTGATTTCAAGAAAGGAGAAAACAAAAAAAGAAGTTTATTACGATTGAAGTGAATGGCTAAAAATTCATTTGAAATCTATGGCTCACTTTCCATCCTTTTGGGATTGTATAACCCTTGTAATCAATATCAACGATGGCCTCGCGAAATGTTCCAAAAACTGGAGGATTCATGCGCAAAGTTTCCTGAACAGCTTGCCATGTATATTTCATGTCTTTGACATCCTTCCAGCTGATTTCTTCTCCATCTTTTATACTCGATATAATTTTCATTTGTTCTGATATACACTTGTATGGCATTAATAACAAACGCTCTTGGAACATATTTAATTAAAAACAAAACAAAGAAAAGAGCAGGTGCTTCGCATACCTTGAACCACTTCTTCATAGCAATCAGGATTGGAAGACAGGAATTTAAATAGCAAGGTAAGTGCTGAAACTGTACTATCGAACGATGCATGAAACAAAAGAGTAAAATTGTCGAGGATCTCCTTGTCGGTGAGTGGGTTCCCTCTTTCATCTTTGAAGGTGATCAACACAGAGAGTAAATCTTGATTGCTAGACACTCTTCCTGACCTTAATTCGATTCTTCTCTTTTCTATTAAAGAAGAGAGAATTTGGTCGAGGATGGGGTGAGCCTCAAGCGCTCTGCGAAAACGAGTTCCCGGAAAGTCGAGCGGAATAGCCAAAGATCCAGCAATTGTAGCTTCCATGAGCTGATGGACTCGCATTCTTTCGGAACCATCGTTCATATCGAAAAACAGACAGCTTGCTAGTGAAATGACAAGCTCCCTCAC
The DNA here is from genome assembly GCA_007258455.2 of Sequoia sempervirens. Lineage (NCBI taxonomy): Eukaryota > Viridiplantae > Streptophyta > Pinopsida > Cupressales > Cupressaceae > Sequoia > Sequoia sempervirens. The sequence continues at coordinate 6,127 of VDFB02329521.1, read as the reverse complement.
CAAAGGAACCATCTTTACTTGGGATTTTCCCTTCCATTTTTCCGTGATATGAAGTTGGATTTGGGAACTCATTTTAGACATATATCTTTGCAATGCTCGAGGGCCCAGAAATTGGGCTAGTGCAGAACGGAGGATGAGATGCTTCTCTCCCCTTTGATTCAAAATGGAGTCCTGCCCGAGGAGTTTCATGAAAGACTTGGGCCATGAAGACGTCACCAGCTTGTCCTCGTTGGACAGAACTAAGGAGTTTCCAGCAGGGCCATACACTACTACCGTTGGATGCCCGATTACTGATGTCTTGAAAACTTCACCGAATTTCTTTACTCTCTCATCAAAAAATTGTTGAGGCGTGCCTGATCTAAGCGCCCGCAGGAATTGTATTGATTCTCCAATCACAGGAAAGCCTAAGTTTCCTGGGGGAATTTTAAGCGTGGACTGGCGCTTCCAACGGTTGAGAAAGAGAAGAAGAATGCCCAGAAGAACAGACACGGTAATAGAAAGAATGGCAGGCAAAGACTCCACCTCAAAAACATCCGACAAATTCAGAACTCTGCATCTTACAAAATTAAAAACACCCATTTCGATTAGAAGGGAATAAGAGTGGAGTAGAGAGATTATCACTGATCGAAGGAATGAAAGATTGCAGAAATTACCACATGAATTGTGGGTTGCATGAATCTCAAATACTGGTGTTATAAAGGATTGAAGACCACTGTTTTAATGGTCATAGTCGGTTAGAGATTCGAGTCTATCCTCCTTTCAGATTAAGAATATATTCATGTGATTCATGAGAAAGTGCCCTCGCCCTGAACACATGTGATTCATGAGGAAGTACCATGGCCCTTGAACAAATTATTTTAGGTGTTTCTTGTACGCTATTTTCAATGAAGTCTACACCCCGTGCATTAACAATCCTCCGTGATGTTACTACCACCCGAATATGGGTCCTTCGCTGTGACAATGGAATCCCAAAAATCTCTTAGTTTTATCACTTCCCCTATCATGTTGAGACTCCCCACTCTTGATTCTACGTGTGATGGTAGCGTACAACATTATTTTAGACCGTCCTTGGATTCATCCGAGGACTAGTGGAAGTTATATATTCATGAATATAATAGAATAATAAATAGTCTAATACAATAAGTGAAAAACAATGTTTAAAATGTTTATAAAATAAAATAAAAATATGTACATAAATATGTCATACATTTTATGTTTCTTCTTACCATTATCTAATAGTCTTATTTGAGTTTTCTTAGGCCAGGGAGTAGGAAAAGACAACTACAAGCTCTGGTTTGACATTCATCTTGTACATGCTTTTGCATGTGTGTGTAGCCGTTTTGTTTCGATGTGGCATATTCTCTTTGCTCTTGTAGAATCCTTTGTGTTTTTTTTTTTTAAATTTTTAATTTTTTTTAATTATGATTAGTTTCCATGACTTTGCTCTCTATCTTTCTATGGTTCATTTTTTGCATTTAGAGTGCTCCCCTAATTTTCCAATGGTGGGATTGGTTGGGGCCTAGAGATTCCTTATCATTTTCATTGAAAGATGATGTTTGTTCAGAGTGTGCTACAACATTAGCACATAGAAATGTCATCAATTTTCTCATTCAAGCTACACACGATGTCTGATATGATAAAACTATTGATTATCTTCAACATTCTAATGGTTTCCTCCAAAAGAGTGATGATTGTCCTCTTGTGATCACAAAACCCAAGGTTATTACAACTGATGTTCTCTATTATTCTAAGCATGCTTTGATATGCAAGTTTATGGGTGTCCAAGCTTGAATTCCTTTCCTTGAGAATTGGGCATGTTGAACATGGCAACCATAAGGGGATATGGAGGTAATACTAGTAGTAATTGGTTTTTTATCGTGTCCTCATGTATAGTTGACCAAAATATTGTTTTCGAAAGGGGTCCCTACTTTCAGAACCAAGATAGGCTGTTTGTTAAACCTTGGCATGTGGGATTTGACTTGACTAAAGAGCTACCATTTAAGATTTTGGTGTGGGTTCATCTTATTCATCTTTTGATGGAGTTTTGGTGACCTAATATTTTGCATTCTATTGCTATAGTTCTTGGAAAGCTTGTGGGTCTGTCTCATCACACATTGGAAAGAAAGGTGCTCTCATATGCTCATATTTGTGTTTAGGTTGATCTTAATAATCCTTTACCTGGATCTATATAGATTAGGTAGAGTGCAGTGGATTCAACATCTAGATTATGAGGCTATTCCATTTAGATGTTGCCTTTGTCATGGTTATTGAAATATTCAATAAAATTTCGTAGAGAAACCTTCTAATGTTCCTCAATCTTCACTTGAGAATTTAAGAAGACCTTCAATCAAAGCGAAATGACTAGTTTCATCTGAGGGTAAAAATTCCAATGCTTTTATTCTAGTGAAATCCTATGATAAAGGAATGAATATGATTCGATATAAAAATATTTTCCAAAAGGATATTCTATTAATAGATTTCACATATTGGAGTCTTTTGAGGATGTGGACATGAGTCCAATCAAGACATATATTTAGATATTCCAAATTTGGTGCCTTCTAATGATGTTATGGATCCTTTACATGATATTCAAGTTCCCCCTAAAGCCCAAGTTACCTTGGGAGATGCCAATTATCTTAAACCTTTTTCTCCTAATGATGAGTCAATGGAGAATCATAGAATTGAATCCAACGTTAATTTTTCGAATTTGATAGTGGTACCTTTTGTCACTTCTTTAGATTGTGTGATGCCAAAATTTTCTTAGATAGATATTGTGAAGGATAATTTAAAAAACAAATTCCCACTCCTTTCAAAAAAGAGATTATTCTTTCAAGGAATCCTAGGGGTCTGGATAACACCCCTCATCAAAAATATGTTCAAGATCTTGTCTAGATTGTTAGGTCTATTTTTTTCCTTCAAGAAACAAAAAAATATGTAGAGGAGATGCAGGTTATCTCTTCTAGTCTTTTGAAAGGTAGTGAATATCAATATGTTGGAGCTTCAAGATTCTATAGGAGGAGTTGAATGTCTTTGGGACCCTTGTAAACTTTTCCTTCTATTTGGATAGCAAGTAAACATTCTATATCTTTAATTGATACTTTTTTTGACTCTAACAATATTATTCTTCGTTCTAATATTTATTTGCCTACTAATTTTCAAGGAAAGCTTAGTTTGTGGTCACATATTCATCGTGTTTGCTCTCTATTTTCTTTTGTCAATTAGATTTTGGCTAGCAACTTCAATGCCATTATTCTATTGAAGAAAAACTTGAAGGTTTAAATAGGCTTGATCAATTTTCCACTTTGTTTTGAGATAATCTCTCTTTTTTAAATCTTATGGATGTTAAACCTAGTGGTGGTCTTTATACTTGGAGAAATAGAAGATGTGGTCTTGATTATATTTCTAAGTTGTTGGATATGATTTTGTTTTTTTATTGTTGGGTTGATAGTAATTAGATTACATATTTTTAAATTTTATAGTGGTATGGTTCATACTATTGGCCCATTAAACTTTATTCTTTTCTGATTTCTAGTTAGAAAAATCCCATTCAAGTTATAGTTCATATAACTTTGTGATTATCACTCTTTACATGAAACAATGGTAGTTTGGTGGATTACAAGGAACCCTTATTTGGAACTGCAATGCATTATTTCTTTAAAAGGCTTCAATATATTAAGTTCAAACTTAAAAGTAGAGCAAGTTTAGTTTTGGTAATATTTTTGGAAAAAGGAATAGGTTCAAGAAAAGTTTAATTGCTATTGCTTTCCAAATTAGAGGATTCGGTATGACTAGGGAACATCTTTAGAAGAATATTCACTGTGTAGATATCTAAATAAATGGAATCTTCATGAAGAGACATTTTGCAAGTAGAAATTTAGAATTTCTTAGTTGCAAGAGGGAGATCAAAAATATTATTTCTTACATAACTCAGTTAAACATAAGCATAACTTGGTAATGTGTTTACCTTTATCATCTATTCTTAAGGAGTTAAATTGTCTTCACTTCATGATAATAATTAGGAAGCTATTCAAATTTTTATTCTTTTTTTTCAAAAGGTAATCGTGTTAGTATGGAGGAGGAAAGGGTAATTTTAGATTGCATTCCTTCCGTTGTTTTTGTGGATATGAATAAACTGCTCATTGCTTTTATATACACCTAAAATCGGTCAAGACAATTAATTAATTAAATAGCTAAATACTAGCTATTTAATTAATGTACTCCCTTTATTCATCTACTTATAAATAAATTCACAATTTATTTATATAGTTCACACTTTTCTAAATTCTTCATTCTAAACCACATTCTTCTAAATTTAATTAAATAAAAAAATGACTATAGTTTGCTTTTATTTAATTAAATGTCTTCTCACTAAGTTTGAATAATTTCAAATTCAAAATTAGTCACATGTCTATAGCACTTTTTGGCCATGTCATAAAATGTCACATGTAATTATATATGACTAACATTTACTTACATTATTTTCAACCAATTATCTTCAAAAAAATTTTAACACATGGCTTATTCCTCACACACTTTATTCCTTCATCCATTTGACATGTTTCCCTTTGTCAAGGGGACATCCTCCAAGATTTTTCCATCTCCACCATTCATCCCTCATGTTTGAATTTGGATTGTCAATCCCTGCCACATCACAAGATGCTTTAAAAATCCTATAAATACAACCCTTTGCTACAACATTAACACACAAATCTTTTAGCAAACTTATTATGCAGGAATAGCTTTGGAGCATTGGATCATTTGGAGTTTATAGCTAGCTTGGTAGTATCATGTTAAATTAGAATCATGGCTTGATTTATAGTTGCATTTTATTTCACGTCTTTCCTTATAGTTGTATTTTAGTTTATCATATCAATAGTTATTTTAGCATATGCAGAATCATTTTAGCTTTTTTTATGTAGCATCATTATCCATTTGTCAATATCACCATTGTCATAGTATCATGGATTTTATCACATAGTTTCATGTAGGAACTTAGATTTCTTGCATTTTGAACAACATCTTGTTTCTCAAGTTGTCATTCTAACAATCATAGTGCACATATCAAATCTGAGAGCCAAATGATTTATTGAATCCTTGAGAATAGAGAACAATGGAATATTTTTAGAGATTTGTTTGCTGCAAATAAATTAGTTCTTTGATTCAAATATTTAATATAATAGGTCTCATTGATGTTTGTGTGCTTTAGTATTGATTTACTAACTCTCCCACATTTCACACACACATAAATTAGCGCCCACTGCGGGGCTAAACCCCATTTTTAACAATTTTTTGGAAAATTATTTGTAAATAGGTTGGACGCGACGTTTTAGCGCGACCGTGAGTTCTTTTAGCACATACGACAAATATTTTGGCGCATCCAAAAAATATCTCAATGCATATGGGGTCTGTTACGACACATACACCATTTCTTTTGACGCATTGAGCAACTATTTTAGCACATCCAAGGAGTCTTTTAGCTTTTAGTCAATACTTTAGCGCATCCATTATTTCTTTTAGTGCATTCATTAGTTCTTGTAGTGCATTCATGAGCTATTTCAGCACATAGGGTAGTTGTTTTAGCACATTGGAATGATCTTTTAGCACATTGGATGACTATTTTAGCATATTTGTTTAAATTTACAAAATATTAAAATCCCAAGAACTAATTGCTGCTTTGTGCTTGTAGGTGGGTGATACACCGGTCAAAGACAAACTCATGCAACTACAAATGATTTATGCAGGGGATGGAGTTATTTAATGCTTTCTTTTGATTAAGATAGGAATCTAGCTTAATTAAAAGGTTAAAGAACACCATGTTTTTTGTGCTTGATGAATGGTAGGAATATGATCTCCCCTTAACTGGGTGACCAAAAGGCCAGATCCATTTATTTTTATTTTGTTTTATCCATAGAGGGCCTTCCTTGTGGGAAAAAGTAATCACCCAAGGGAACGACCCAACTGGTAACACGCAAAAGCCAAGCGACTTCCAACTGAGATATGAATGTGGGTACTTGAGGAAAGTTCAAGTATCACGAGGATTGTTTTGACAAGAAGGGAAACAATGGCCTCTTTCTGAATGGATGATCCCCCATGAACGAAATGCCTATACTAAAACCCTTTAATGTAG